>JAPKLY010003961.1:0-16435 GCA_026898435.1 Prunella vulgaris
CATGGCTTCACCTTCTGCCGATACCTTCTTTGGAAATCTTTTCCATTTAAGGAATGAAATACACTACGAACCCTATGGGGATTTTTCTTCTAATAACCCCGATATTATGCCTGTGCGAGACCTTTTTGATAATGCAGGTCTTCTGCAGTTCATCACTGCAAAGCCACAGAGGCTCCACCCCCGACTCATTGCTGCCTTCTACCTGAAGATGGCACAAAACAAGGACTCCCAGGAGTGGGAAACTTGTATTCCCTTAACCACGTGTGAGAAGGGAAAGGATGGTGAGGAGGAGATGGTCAGGAGGTGGGTCACCTTCAACATTCGGGAGAAGATTAAGGAGGTTTTTAATCTTCCCAATAGAGGACGAAGCCCAATGGATTATGGGTTTGGAAATGAGAGGGATTTTCTCCAGTCCCTGTGCGATGGAGATGTCGTCCTGAAATCCGACCTGAATAAATCAGTCTTGAGAACTGAAAACCGTCACTTCTTCGACCTGACAAGTCAGGGAGTGATGGGAATTGCTGGAGGATTGGAGCAGATCTCCAGACCGAAGCTATTCACAATGATGGCTATCTCCGACGCCTCTCTGCATAATTTTGACTGGGAGGGTTACTTCCTCCAAATGCTGGTGGCTGAGACCAGCAAAATCAAGTACTCGCCAGAGGGGCAGGCGACTTTTGAGGCCAAAATGCATTTTGGCACCAGGATCTCCATGCTCTTGGAGACTCTGGATCTCGGTGATGTGGATCAGGCCCAATCACTCGAGATCCCAGCAAAAATCCATCTCTTCAGAGCTTATTCCGATGATGCTGGCACAAGGAGAAGGCCTCGGACTCAGAAGAAGAAGGCCCAGGCGAGCATGACTGGAAAAGTCTAGGCTCAGGCAGGCAAGTCTTCAGAATCTGATACAGCAAAGCCAGCCAAGCAACAAAAGCTGAAATTTCTCTACTCTGGGTCAGCTGAGCGAGAGAAGAAGCTTATGGAAGTACAAGCTGCTGAAGCTGTTGAGAAGGAACCAGCTCAGGCGCAGGCTATTGCTGAAGCTGTTGAGAAGGAACCAGCTCAGGCGCAGGCTGTTGCTGAAGCTGTTGAGAAGGAACCAGCTCAGGCGCAGGCTGTTACTGAAGCTGTTGAGAAGGAACCAGCTCAGGCGCAGGCTGTTCCTGAAATTGCTCAGATTGCATCCCCTGATCCCAACCAGCTGATTCTTAACATTGCTGAAACTTATCAGAGTTTGGGTCAGGAAGAGCCTGCTCAGGAAGGAGGAGTTGAGCAAGAGGCTGCTGAACCTGTTCAGACTGAAACACCATGGCCTTTCCCTGCGCCCGATGTAAACATTCTTTCAGATTTTGAGATAGTTGCAAGGGGAGAGGCAGCTGAGATGGTGGAGAGGAGATTCCCTGATCTCACTGAGGCTCAGAAGGAGGCAGTTGTGCAACTCCGCACTTTTGCCATGATCAGAAATGCTACTTGGTCTGAGCTCAGCCAACTAGGAGAGTCCAGAGGATGGGACTGCATTGCAGATTCAGAAGCCGCCCTCTTTGATCATTTTGATGTAAACTCTCTACATCATCTGATCAAAATGGTGGATTTTATCAGAACAGTCCGCAGGACGTATCCTGAGCCTGAGACTCAGAAAGCTGAAGAGAGGGGAGAAGTGAAGGAGTCTGAAATGGAGGTGGTGATAATTGCTGATGACGATCAGCAAGGTGGCACTGAGGGAGTCAGTGAACCGGCCGATGAAGCAATCCAGGGACTCGGGATTGCGGAGGCTTCAAGAGAGGGTCCACCAGGCTTGGTCCGAGTCGGAGGTAATTGGATTACACCCGAAGCACTTTATCTTCAGAATTCCTCACGAGCTCTTGGCAATCTGCACAGGAGAGTGATCCTCGTTGAGCGAAAATTTAATAGGGTTAATTCAAATTCTGAATTGTTGAACAAGAAAGTGAAGAGACTGGACCGTGACCTGAATGATATGGCCACTGATATGCATGCAGCAATTGATCTCCTTGGGGAAGCTCGGACTGAAATCAATGTAGAACTCACTGCCATTTCAGAGCAAGCCAAGGATGCTATTCAGAACTGCAGTCAGATGGTTTCAGATGTGCAGACTCAGCAGGAGACTAAACTTGCCAACTTTCTGGATCAACAACTGTCTGTAAAGGTTGATCAACTGGTTGATGAGAAGTTGGTCAAGATAAAAGTTGAACTGAAGGAGGACCTGCTGAGGGAGCTGTCTGCACAGGAGAAGGAGAAAATTGCATCTGCCCTAGACTCAAGGATGGAAAACTTCGAAGGTCGACTGAAGGCTGCACACAATTCAGCCATTGATCAGCTCAGTATCGGCCTGAGAGGAATGGTAGGGCAGATTGGGCAATTGCAGGTGAAGCAGACTGAGATGGATAGTCAGTTAAATCTTTTGGCGGAGTCAGTGGATGAAGTTGTCAAACGTATTAATGACGATGATGCCAAAAAGGGGGAAGAAGGGAAGAAGCAAATTGCCACTACTGGCAAAGCTAAGAAGAAGAACTTTCCCCTTGAACTGAAGGCTGCAGATAGAAAGAGGACTAGATCCGTAGCCGCCATCGAAACTGCTGAAGGCTCAGATCCGAAGAAGTTGAGATCCTCTGAAGATCCGGCTCTCGAGCCATTATATAAGGAGATGGAGGAACAAATAATGTCAACTGGGCTGACCACTCAGAAGAAATTGGTGATGACTGATGCTGAAAAGATAGTAAAAATGAAAGAAATTTCGATGCTCAGTCAGATCCAGCGCCTAAAAGAGTCTAATGAGTATCTGACTTCTCAGGTCCAGAAGAAGAAATCTGTATCATCTGGATCTCGGATAAAGACTCAGAGGAAGATTGTGGTCAGACCAGATCAAAGTCATCCTCCATCGAAGTTTGTTGAAGACTTCATTCCGATTGAGATGCTGGAGGTTTGGATTCCGATCCGGAATACGTGGGCATACTTATTCTACGTGGTGGGGTTATGGGACGATCAGACTGAAGAAAAAGACGTCATACTCCATCACTGGATGGCACAGGAGCATCCTGATCTATGGGCTGAAATCATCAGACATGCTGACACTGAAGGTGTTGAGATCGCTCCTCCGGAATTCATCAAGTACCCTCCTCCACTCTTTAGGAATTCTAAGCAGCTGGACCGGAAAGCAATTTCTGAAGAAGTCGTCAGAGTAGGACGAGCTGCCGGGGCCATTGCTGATCGGAACAGGATGAAGCAGGTCCTGAACCGAGTACTGGAGATGTACGAGATTCCACTGACTGCTTGGAATAAGGATGAAGACTAGATCAGGAGTTAGTTGTTCAGGAATTTTGTAATAGCTTCAGGATACTTGTATTTTCTTATCAATCAATGAAGTTATTTATTTTTCCTGAGTACAACTTCTTGTTGACTCCTGAATTTACTTTTCTGAATCCTTATCAAGAACTGTACTAACCCATTCCTTGTTTTCATCTTATAGACTAAGTACCAAGTTTGTCAGGTGGTACTGAGTTATTTTCACTGACTAAGTCAGTTGATTGTATAGATGAATAGGAATTTGCTTAAGGGTTTTGGCATCATCAAAAAGGGGGAAATTGTTGGGACAATCTGAGTATTTTGATTAGATCCCAAAACCCCTGATGAATTTGCCTAAGTATAGTGTTCAGGATAAAATAGTTCAGGACAGTTAGGTTAGAGATTCAGTACAGGAAGACCATGCTGAAGACTGAAGAATATTGGAGTCGACCCAATTTACTGAAGTCTGAAGTGTAAACCATTCTGAATGAGTCAGTCAGTCTCGATGAAGATTGTCTGTTCTGAAGCTGAAGATCGAAGCCTGCTGATTCATCCTGAAGTCAATCCTGAAGAACCATTGGCTGATGTTTCTACTGAATACACTAAGCATGTTCAGGACAGAACTCAGTCAGTGAAGAGTAAAGTGTTACCTATCAGGCTGTGCTGAATGCACATAGGACCTGACTTAGGCCTTGGTTCAGTTCATCTGAATCCTGTAAGTCCGAAGCAAAAAGGTAACACATACTGAGCTGAATAACCTATCAGGCTGTGCTGAATGCACGTAGGACCTGACTCAGGCTTTGGTTCAGATCACCTGAATCATGTCAGTCCAAAGCAAAAGGTTATTTATGCTATGGGACAAGAGACAAAAAGAATGTCAGTAAGACTCCATTAAAGACACACGTTCAGACTGAGTTATTAACAAGAGACTCAGAGCATTGAATGTACGAGGAAGGATAAATATCTGAAGGTCAACTAGCCGTTATAGCGGAGAGCCAATGATCTTTCGACACGTATGCATGGAGTCTGCGCAGCATTTAATGCGGCATTTAATGCGTCTAAAAAAGGTTGCAGGTGATGTGACAACTTGCCAGAATAAGCATGGCGGATAGGTCGAACAGTATTTCTAGCCTGCAATCTACCTAAAATAGGAAAGATTTGATTTGATCTCCTCCAACGGATATATTTTGAATCTTGCCTATAAATATGGAGAACCTTGCACCCATTCAAGGTTAACGGGAAATTTCCAAGAGAAAACTCTCAAGAATTCAAGAACACAAAGCATATCATAAACAACACTCTGTAATTAAATTTCCCTAGTATTGTAGTAGGATTCACTCTGTATTTGCTTAGATCGATAGCTCTATTATTTAGCATTGTTTTGTATTGCTAGAGCTATCTTAGTTGGAAACAAGAATACCAAACCACTCAAGGTGTGAGATCGGTTGGTTAGAAGGACTGAGACTTGTAAAACGCCCAGGGGTCAGTTCCTAAGAGAGGAAGTTGGCTACTCGTGTCCCTTGGCACGTAAAACCCAAGTACCTATCCTCAGGGTTTTGAGGATAGCTTCCTGTTAAATCAGGTCGTGGATGTAGGAGTTGGTTATCTCCGAACCACGTTAAAAAGTCCCCTGTGTGCTGATTTACTGTTCTGTTCAGGATCATTATTGTCATCATATTAAACTGAACATACTGCATTGGTTTTAACATCAGGACTGAATCAATCATCCTGAATCTGAATACTGTGCACTCAGCCTTAACCACCAATTTACTAAGCAACTCAGAGAAAACGTTTTCAGAAACTAAAACGAGTAGAATCTAAGGGCTCACTTTCCGCACGTACTCTGACTCACTGAGATAGTAGTCCAACTGACTCACTTCCGAGCAGTCAGTAGGTTTGTTATCTCTACTGAGCCTCCGAGCACTTTACTCACACTCAGTTTTTCTGACTCGTTACTGAACCGTCCCTGCTGCCCCTGCGGACCTTCAGCGTACTGAGTACTTCAGGGAATCATGACTGAGTACGTTAGAGCATTTTTCTGAGTCTTTCAGAAAAATCTGACATCAGTGTATTCCCCCCATACACTGATTTAACTCGTTTCGGGACCAACAGCTGTGCATTCACATCCACTGTGTGAGTATGAGTCTCCTGCAGCCTTGAGAAGTCAACCATCAATTGCTTTAGAGCGAGCTGAAGGTCGAGTTCTCCTGCTGAGTCTGAGCTGAGCTCAGGTGCGTGATTAGGAGAAGAGGCAGAAGAACATACCTCATCATCTGCCATCAGGCAGAGGTCATCATACTCCTCATCGGAGAAGAGTTCAGGGGACCGGCGTCCTGGGCCATCTGAATCTGAGGAATCCTCAGCAAGCATAGCAATCCGGTCTGATGCCCTGAGCTCTCTCTTAGCTCTCCGATTCTCTCGCTCACGAGCACTGAGCTCCGGATAATCATACTGATAGTGTCCGGTCTTCTTGCAGTGGTAGCACTGATCTACATCAGAAGCAAACTTCTTGTCAGTGTACCTTTTATCTGATGACTCCCTCCTGCTCCCTGATGATCGTTCAGGTTTGGAGCTGGATCTTCTGGGCTCATCATCTCTCCTCTTCTCATCTCTTCGCTGCTCAGGCTCATCGCGATCTCTCCTGGAATCTGAACCCCTCCTTTCTTCTCTCCGGGGGACTCGATCTCCTGGGGCTGGAGTACCTACGATCACGGCTGTCAGTATAAAATTTCTTATACCTTCCGAATCGAGAGTTCAGTTTCTCGAAATGCCACGCCATCAGGCTGTATTCCAAGGCCAGCTCATCCTTGTTCATGTCCTTCAGAGACTTAGAACCAGATCCAGCCTCAGGCTCAGGAGTAGCTTTAAGAGCCACGCTCTTCTCATTTTCAGGAGTCTTCTCCTCACTAACTTCCTCACTGACAACACCCTTCTTCTTCCTCTTATCGAGGTTGAATTCCAGAGCCTTTAACTCTGAGAATAGGTGAGAGTGAGTAATGTTGGTGAGATCCTGAGTGTTCTTCAACAAGATTACTCCTGTGTCCCATCTTTCAGGGAGACAGTTCAGGATTTTAGAAGACACCTCCCTCTTGGGAAACTCCTTCCCAAGGGTTGCTAGCTCGTTCATCATCTTAATGAACCAAGCTTCCATCTGATCGATGGACTCTCCCTCTAACATACAGAAGTCCTCAAACTTCCTGATCGCAAGATCTCTCTTGTTCTCCTTGATCTTTTCTGATCCCTCACTCATCTCCCTCAAGGCATCCCAGATCTCCTTTGCCGTCTTCAGGTGCATGAGCATGACCGAATTCTCGTAAGAAACGGTGTGGAGTATAATGTTCTTAGCAACATTATCCAATCCGATTTGCTTAATCTGATCAGAATTAAGCGCAGATCTCTCCACTTCTTCATCTCCGGTGACTGGAACAGGAACATTGCCAGCAACGGGCCAGGTCGTCTGAAGATTCCTCATGAATTTGATCTGACCTTGCTCAATCACCAATGGTATCTGATCATGGATGGAATAGAGGTGTGCGAGTACCCTGAATTTCCAATAGTCATAATTATCAATAGAGAATTCAGGAAGACTGCCTTCAAGGTGTTTAGAATTGGATGCCATGTATGCAAGTTTTCAGAAATAGATCTGTTCAGTTGACCACCAAAAGTTTCTCCTCAGAAACTGTTGGTAAACAAAGTCAGTGGTCTTTTGAACCACTGCTCTGATACCACTTGTTGGTCCTAAAACGAGTATAATCAGTGTATGGGGGGAATACACTGATGTCAGATTTTTCTAAAAGACTCAGAAAAATGCTCTAACATGCTCAGTCAGGATTTCCTGAATTACTCAGTAAGCTGAAGGTCCACAGGGGCAGCAGGGACAGTTCAGTAATGAGTCAGATAAGCTGAGTGTGAGTAAAGTGCTCGGAAGCTCAGTAGAGATAACAAACCTACTGACTGCTTGGAAGCAAGTCAGTTGGACTACTATCTCAGTGAGCTAGAGTACATGTGGAAAGTGAGCCCTTAGTTTCTACTCGTTTTAGTTTCTGAAAAAGTTTTGTCTGAGTTTGCTTAGTAAACTGGTGGTTAAGGCTGAGTGCACAGTATTAAGATTCAGGATGATTGATTTAGTCCTGAATATAAGAACAATGCAGAATGTTCAGTTTAGTATGACGACAGTTATGATCCTTAACAAGAATGTAAATCAACACACAAGGGTCTTTTTAACGTGGTTCAGAGATAACCAACTCCTACATCCACGACCTGATTTAACAGGAAGCTATCCTCAAAACCCTGAGGATAGGTACTTGGGTTTTACATGCCAAGGGACACGAATAGCCAACTTCCTCTCTTAGGAACTGACCCTTGGGCGTTTTACAAGTCCCAGTCCTTCTAACCAACCAATCTCACACCCTGAGTGGTTTGGTATTCTTGGTTTCCAACTAGGATAGCTCTAGCAGTACAAAATAATGCTAAATATTAGAGCTATCGATCTAAGCAAATACGGAGAGATTCCTACTACAACACTAGGGAAATTTAATTGCAGAGTGTTGTTCAAAGTATGCTTTGAGTGCTTGGATTCTTGAGAGCTTTCGCTTGGAAATTTCCCGTTAGCCTTGAATGGGTGCAAGACTCTCCTTATTTATAGGCAAGATTCAAAATAGATCCGTTGGAGGAGATCAAATCAAATCTTTCCTATTTTAGGGTGGTTGCAGGCTAGATGTACTGTTGACCTAATCGCCATGCTTAATCTGGCAAGTTTGTCCCGTCGCCTGCAACTCTGAGACGCATTAAATGCCGCATTAAATGCTACGCAGACTCCGTACATACGTGTCGAAAGATCATTGGCTTTCCCTTCTAACGGCTAGTTGACTTTCAGACATTTGTCCTTCCTCATACATTCAATACTCTGAGTCTCTTGTAAATAACTCAGCCTGAATGTTTGTCTTATTGGAGTCTTACTGACATTCTCTTTGTCTCTTGTCCCATAGCATAAATAACCTTTTTGATTTGGACTTACATGATTCAGGTAAACTGAACTAATGCCTAAGTCAGGTGTTATGTGCATTCAGCATTGCCTGATAGATTATTCAGCCCAGTATGTGTAACCTTTTTGCTTTGAACTTACATGATTCAGGTAAACTGAACCAAGGCCTAAGTCAGGTCTAATGTGCATTCAGCATAGCCTGAAAGGTAACACTTACTCTTCACTGAGGAAGTTCTGTCCTAAGTATGTTTAGTGTACTCAGTAGAAACATCAGCCAATGGTACTTCAGGATTGTCTTCTGGACGGATCATCAGGCTTCGTTCTTCAGCTTCAGTTCAGGCAATCTTCAGCAAGACTGACTCTGACTTCTTCAGGATGGATTGCACATCAGACTTCAGTAAATTGGGTCGACTCCAATATTCTTCAGTTTACAGCACGTTCCCCCTGAACTGAATTCCTAACCTAACTATCCTGAACTAGACAAACCTGAACAATTGTACTTAGGCAAATTCATCAGAGGTTTTGGGATCTAATCAAAATACTCAGATTGTCCCAACATATGTCTCCCAATATCAGCGCCTAGTTCATATCCTTGTGCAATACCGTCTAATAAGCTAGAATATATCTCATTTCGTAAATGATTTTGCATATCCGTAGTTCTGAAGAAGTCCAACCTTGATGTTTCAATTTTAATGTACATATCTACAACATATTGTTGCAAGAGTCTACCAGTATGTAGTAAAAATGATTTATCGTGTTCTCGTATTTGTAGCTTATAGCAGGAATATTCACGACATGACACAGTTGTTCTTTTAGTACTCTTTGTTTTAGTAGCCTGGTCTTCAGATTGGATAAAATCTATAACATTTGTACAATTTTGGATGGTACAAGTGGTTTCAGTACTGCATACTTGTGTAGACATTGTATGTTTTTGTTTACGATCCAATCTTTTAATTGTTCTTTGCCAACCAGATTCTCCATTTGGGAATATAAGTGGATATTGCATAGGATCATAACAACCAAAATAATGTTTAATAATTTGAGGTTGGCAAGTTTTTTGATATACTTGAATTTGTTGACTTGTGTTTTGATTGTTGTCATTAGATTGTAACCATATTCCAGCAACTTGAGATGCAGAAGATTTGTTAAAAACATGCTGGTCACTCAATGGATCAACGTGTAAAATAATTTTGTATTCATTCAAATCTTTAATGCTATTAAGGCTTCGGAAAAAAACTCCATATCGATTTACTTGCAACACATGCATCAACTTTTCCACAAGAGGTTCCTTAAATATTGAGCTGATAGACATGCGATTTAAAATTTCATGTTCTGTATCAAAGAAGTATAATTGAAGGTTTTTTGGTTTTTCATTAGTTGGTGGTATTAATTGGTCCATAAAATGATAAAGTTGGCCTTGTACTCGGAATGTATAAATTCCTTCATTTCTTCTAGCTAAAGACTTATCACAGTGTACACCTATTAATGTGAATGAAAACATATTATTATAACTACGAATACAATTACGAAATTCTTTAGCATCTTCTCCGGTGCCAACATACAATTCTAGCAACTCTAAAGGTATCTCAGTTTCTAATACTTTAATTTCCCCTAATGAACAATAAAAAGTTGGTGGTTCTGCATAAATTAGTACAGCGTTGCAAAATGAACAATTTGGTACAATAGGTAGGGAATCAGAAGCATGTACTATACAATCAAGTGGATCAAGATAAACCTTTTGTGCATCAGTGAAAATTTTAATTTTTTTTTGTGACTGTCTTCGTCACTAATTTTTTACTTCTCGACGGTCTTCTAAACAAACATATTTTCTTTTATTATTTTTTGTCATTTTAATTATTGAAAGCTTAAATACACCTATTTTCAGTTAAGTTTTAGTAGTGCTTCTACTGCTACCTAGGAAACTATCTATACAAAGCATATAAATGTACAAAATACAAAAAGAACAGTATATATAAAATAACTATGACAAGAAAGGTTACCTGGTGGACATCTGAGAACAAGGATCAACTTGTTTTGATGAGTCAGATGACATTAAATGTAATGCAGATTGTTCCAGCAGTGATGTTCTAGAATATACAAATGTAAATGTCACAGCTCGTTCGTAAAAAAAATATGTGTGTATGTTATTATATAATTACGAAATATCTGAAAGCATGAACAAACTGAAATTAAACTAATTTTCTGGAAGCCATGATGTCAAATTCTTACTATAATTCAAATTGAAATTAATACTCAGCATTTTGAGAAGTAGTGACATCTTCTGTTGATGTCTATGTTTCTATGAGAAATTGAATACAAAGTAAAAAAAATATGTGTGTATATTATTATATAATTACGAAATATCTGAAAGCATGAACAAACTGAAATTAAACTAATTTTTCGGAAGCTATGATGTCAAATTCTTACTATAATTCAAATTAAAATTAATACGCAGCATTTTCAGAAGTAGCGACATCTTCTTTTGATGTCAATTTTTCTCTGAGAAATTGAATACAAAGTAAGAAACTGCAAGAACTCATAAATGGAAACACTCATCATTTTCAAAAGTAGTGACACTTTCTTTTGATGTCTATTTTGCTCTGAGAAATTGAATACAAACTAAGAAACTACAAGAACTCATAAATTGAATACAACCCCGACAACTAAGAAATTAATACACATCCAGAAATTGCAATATTTAAGAAATTGAAATCCCAAAATTGCAAATAAAAAAGAAAAAATTGTTTCCATTCGCACCTCCATTGCAAACCCATAAATTGAATAATTAAGACTTATTTTTATTGGGATGAAACTAAAATGATATAATACATAATTACACCCAATTTCTTATCATTTTTAGTCAAAGTTTCAATTTTCAGCAACTTTATAGGATTAATGTGAAATTTACACCTAATATGATCATATGATCATCTAAAAGAAATCAGATAATTGATGCCACAGCATAGGAGCAGAAATAATCCCCGTTTCAATCAAGCTCAATCAAATTTAAAAGAACTTCGATGAATATGAACGACTTCCGGGGGTTGACCTAGTGATTTAAGAGTACGATTCTTTCTGCATCTCCTGCAAGTGGAATGATAATTGTACCCAACATTTGAGATTTTTCTTAAATGTGCAGTCATTTGAGTTGCATGTCTTACTATCATCAGGTTATAAAAGTACAGTGTTTACTACAAAAAAACCTCTTTTAAGTTTTTCATTTTTAATTATTCTTGTTTCTGACAAAGTTTTATGCATATATTTGCGTTTAGATGTGGTTTGATATATGGAATGTGAAATCTTTACCTTAAAAAAGAACAGGAAAAATAAAGGTTTTTACAACGGAAGTAGAAAATCAAAATATTTGATCCGACAATGCCACCAAATACAAATTAACAGAACTAAACAACCCAAATTGCAAAATAATCAAACCTAAAATATTATAGAAACTTAAGGTTTTGAGAAAGGGAACACAAGAGAACTTACGTCTTTCTACTTGGGATTTTCTCTACAGAAATTAGTCCTGCCACTCACATGGATAACCTGGTTAGCATCTACAAAAGTACGAAAGCGGCATCTGGAATCAATATTTTCATCACTGAAACTGCACTTATTTCATTATATACAGAGAGATAATTATAGCTCATGACAGATAATTAGAGTGATAAGTTCAACATATATGCATCAACAATCCATCACTTTAATGATGGAAAATATTGGTAAAACAATGAAATGGAGTGCCACAGCAGCATATTTGTGGCCTGCAGAAAAAGGTGCATAGTAAAGGAAGAAGATATATAACGTGATCACCAAATCAACAAGCTGCCTCAGTAAATTTTAGTTAATTATTCACAGTTAAATCTCTACTATGTGATTTCTTCTATTTATGCTTTACATTCAATATTGCAGGAGAGTCATATTTTAGACTTTAACTTGATTATAGCAATATAATAAACTCAAACAAAGACATTAAAAGAACAAAAAAATCATATTGGGTGAACATACTTTAATGATGGAAAATATTGGTAAAACAATGAAATGGAGTGCCACAGTAGCATATTTGAGGCCTGCAGAAAAAGGTGTATAATAAAGGAAGAAGATAAATAACGTGATCACTAAATCAACAAGTTGCTTCAGTAAATTTTAGTCAATTATCATCCTCAGGCCTAAATAGAAGATTTCTTGGTTTCAGCAGAATTTGAAGACCGAAAAAAAGTAGGGGTTATAATGTGCTAACTCCGCAAAATTTGTTATCTATTTGTGGAGGGCATAATTATTATATCTTTAACTTCATACAAAATGTGATGCTTATTTTGCCTTCTTTTATGCAACACATTAACCTTAGTTTTTATTTTTATCATAAGAGCATGATTGATTTGTAGGTTGGATAAGACAAGGTTTCACGTCATTGGGGCTATTCTATTTACTATTCAGTCATCTCTGATACACCCTACAGCAGTTGTGAAGATAAGAATGCAAGTAGGTGGATCTAACATCTCTCAAATGAATGGAGTATCTATTTTCAGACACACCATTAGGAGTGATGGTGTTCGTGGTGTTTTCAGAGGCTTTGGCACATCTGCTATTGGATCATTGCCTGGACAAGTCTTGGCTTTAACTTCACTTGAAGTATCAAAGCATATGACTCTTAAGTACACCAATGGGTTGAATATGCCAGAAGCTTCACGGGTTGGTATTGCAAATGGAGTTGCAGGAATGGTTTCCAATTTAGCTTCCTTTGTCTACTTGGGTATATCCTAATGTTTCCATATTCTTGTTGGGAATCATGTTCAGTGACTTCAGGGAATGGATTTTAAATCCTAGAAGTGTTGTAGGTTGCTGATGTAAACCTCTAGCCTAGGTGTAATTTTTAAATTTTATTCCATGTTGGTTACAGATTTTAGTCTTCCTCCTTATGCGCAGTAAATCTCCATATGAGGTGATCATGCATATTACTACTTCATGACAGGTTTAACTAATAGAAATGAGTTAGGAAATTTATTAATTTATAAACTAAACATGCAGTGTTGAAAAATGAAGGCTGCAGTACAGATTTTTTACCAGGTGTGCTGGACATAAAACATATAAATTTATACAAACTAAGACCTGACAACAACAAACAAGGCATGAAAAATCTGAATTCGAGGATGAACAAACTGTGGAAAAAAAAAATAGAAAATAAAATGAAAGAAGAATAAGGGCTGGAAAATTACCTTTCAAAGGCCTGAACTCGGACCTGGACCCGAAGATCAATCTGAATTACACCAAAGCAAATGTTAGGAAGCTGAACAGCAAACATGCGGAAAACAGAGATTAAAAGAAATAAAAGAGAGCATGCATGTGTGTGTGGACACGAGAGAGAGAGAGAGAGAGAGTTTAAACCTCACTGTGGAAGGCAGCGGGTTTCAGAAAGGTCACCTTTCTTTATACACTTTCTTTCTTCAATTGAAAACATAAAATCCCAAGTGGGGAGACAGAGAATAGAAACCCACTCCACATAAAGCTAATAAATTCGATAACAAAATTGAGATAAAATACCTCTTTACAAAACAGCGGACAAGACGAAAACAGAGAATCAAAAGATCTGATCCCACCACGCTTGCGTAGAGTTCTGCACAAATTTACGTCAAACTAGAAAACTAAATATGTTCGACAGAAACATAAAATCAAAATACAAATTGCAAAATAATCAAACTTAAAAATAGTAGAAACCTAGGGTTTTCAAAAAAGAAAAGCAGGAGAACCTACGGCTTCGAACGAAATCATAGAGTCAGAGGGAGAATAGCGAAGAGTCAAACCTGAAAAATCATAGAGACTTAGGGTTTTGAGAATGGAAACGCAAGAACACTTAGTCTGTGAAGTGAGGTAATGAGAGAATAACAAGTAGCAACCTACGCATTATGTGGACACGTAAGGAAGAAAACTAACGTGGAAGAAGAGATGCAGGACACGTGTGTCGTTGATTACCGGTAACCGGGTGAGGAAACTGGCCGCTCCTAATTCATTCCCTCTTTATATATAGGGTAAGATATATATGGTCTTATGCATATGCCAATTGCCAATCAATGCGGCTGCGCTAAAAAAAAGAAGTTATTTTATTTAAGGTTTCAAGTTTATGCGTTGTGCATGTTTGGTAGTGTTTAAGTGCTGGTTAATATTTATTATGTATATGCATCGATCCATGCTTATGCGTGACTTAAATTTTTTTCTTTATGTATATACAAATAAATTTTTTGGTGTTGGAATTTAAAGATTTTAAGTGCATAAATATTTTTTTCTTGAGATTATTTAAGGCATGCATATATTTGATATTCGTGGAATAATATTGGAATTTATTATTTTTCATGAGGATTAATGATTATAGTTATGATTTTGGGATTTAGGCACTAATGTGTACTATTTACTATGGTACAAATATTTTGGATCAAGACATTTATTTGTCTTACATTTATTCAGAAAATTCTATTTTGTTGGACATCTCAAGTTCCTATTTGGTTTATACTAATATTTAAGATGGTCTGATTGAATTAAGAAGTCGCCAAAGTGACCTCTCTTGTGTAAATTTTTCCATTGAAAATATTGGGATGGTTGTGTATGTGTGTTTTCATGCGGGTATTAATCGGCCCAAAGGAAGGTTAATATTTGGCTCGAAATACACAAACACCTGTAATTATAAATACGTGACAATTGTAAAGTTTTTTTTGTGAGTAATAAGTCGGCCCAAAGGAAGACTTTTATTCGACATTATTTTATTGTCAGTATTAGATCGTTACATTGAGGTGACCACTTGCGAGTTAAAATTACTGTCCAAAGACTTGACATTAATGTTGTGTTCGGTGCCTCGAGGTGTCTTTATCGTTCTTGAATTTTAATTATTTAATAGGTTGATGTGAGCATGACAATATTTTGGTTCTGTTCTCTGTTTCAGCTATGTCTGCTACTACTTTATCTTCAATGCTTAACATGCCTATGCCAAATGGTTCAAACTTTAAGGATTGGAAGGATAATCTTCTGATCACTTTGGGTTGCCTTGATCTTGACTATGCACTAAGGGAAAAGCAATCTGCTTCTCTGATGGATAAAAGTTCTCCTGATTAAAGGAATAACTTTGAGAAGTGGGAATGCTCAAACCACGTTAGTCAGATGATCATGATGCGCAACACTTCGGAAGCCTTTCGAGGCACTGCATTTGAGAAAGCTGCTACGGATAAGGGTCCAGCACAAAAGAAACAACAAAACAATACTGAGGAAAATTATTTCTTTTGTGAGAAACCTGGACACAAAAGGAAGGATTGTAGCAAATATCACGCTTGGCGTGCAAAGAAAGGTACTAATCATAGTTTGGTCTGTTCTGAGGTTAATTTAGCTTCAGTACCTAGAGACACTTGGTGGTTAGATTCTGGTGCTACTACCCACATAAGTGTTTCAATGCAGGGTTACCTAAGCTACCGAAAGCCAAGTGATGGTGAAAGATACATCTATGTGGGTGATGGCCAAACGGTAGAAGTGGAAGCAATTGGGCATTTTAGATTATTATTAAAAACTGGATATTTTTTTGGACTTAAAAGATACTTTTATTGTACCGTCTTTTCGACGGAATTTGGTCTCTTTTTCTGCTTTGGACAAATTTGGTTTTACTTGTTCATTCGGAGATTTTCAATTTAATCTTTTAAGGAATTCCAGTATTGTGGGCACTGGTTCATTAAGTGCATATGATAATCTATATTTGCTTGATGTTGTTCTTTCATATAATGAATCCTTGCATGTTGATTCCAGAGGTACTAAGCGAAAATTAAATAAAGAAAATTCGGTTAAATTATGGCACAAACGCTTAGGTCATATCTAAAAAACCTGAATTGAGAGGCTTGTGTCAGAAGGTATTTTAGATACACTCGACTTTTCAAAACTTAATGTTTGTGTTGAGTGTTTTTCATACTGATACGTTGTAAATCCTGAGGAAAAAGTTACTGAAGCAATGAGGACTTAGCCTTTATGCTAGTCAACTGAGGATAAAAAGAATGTCAGCATCTGTCACGCCCCAATTTTCATAAACAGCAGAAGTCTTACTTATAATTAATAATTTGGAAAATATCTTTTAGGACGTGAACTAACATGCTTGGAATAAAATTTCTTTTCTTTAAAAACCCTTTT
>JAPKLY010003962.1:0-16423 GCA_026898435.1 Prunella vulgaris
TTTTTCTAGCTATAGAAGGGGAAAATATTTTTATATATTTGTAGTGTTCAATATCAGATTCACAAAATACTTGAAAAAACATCCAAAAATTGCACTGATATATATATATATTATATGATATTTTAACTAATTTTTTATTATTCATTTTCTTAATTTCTTCCAAAAAAAATAACAAATTATTGTGCTCCTCTCACAAAAAAAAAAAAATAGCTAAGTTTAAAATCGACGTTGCTGTAGTTAATTAGTGGTGTTCCTTCACGTAGTCCTCCGACTCTCTTTCGTAGTTAATTGTCGCTGCCAAAATGATTTTTATGATGTAATGATTGATTAATTTTGAGAGACTTTATGGTTTGTGCTAAGTTTATTTCTTAACATTATTGATTTATTTTGTGAACTTTATTTTATGAGATTTGTATTATATTTGACAAACTTTACTTTATGAGATTTGTGATTCTTATGGCGAGATTTTAGGTATACATTTATTATGTTACTATTTTATTTAATAAATTTAGTTAAAGTATTAGTTCATAATATTTCTCAAAAAAAAAAAAAATGGGATGGTCCGCTGAAGGCCACATCCCCCATTAAATGGGTTGGGTTGGAGTTTTTGCGGTCCGTCTCGACACGCCTCGCCTGCCCGTTTTGACAGCTATAGCAATAATAACAGTATGTCGTCATAATTGCTAGTATAGCATTGGATGTATACCCGACAAAAACCAAGTTTTCATTAATTGTGTAAACTCCTCGGAAGGAAGGTAGAAGACGCAGACTACTCGCAACTCCCAACAAGTTGCATTGCAGAGACTTGATGACTTAATGCACACCAAGAATTTTGGATTAATTTGGTGATAGTACAAGAATTAATTAGTTTGGGCTATATGTATATATCAGTGCAATTTTCATTTTTACATTAAAAATAAATTCAATATTGGGGTACAGTTATACCCACCGTATCTAACTGCAATCAATTTTAGGATTCACTTAGTAGGTGGATATAGAGAATGTGATATCTCTATATGAAGATAGTTTTAACTTATATATGCCCTGATCTTTTTAGAGAAAGACTTGGAACGGATGGAGTATAAAGTGTAAATTTACTAAAAGCCAAAAAGACCCATTGTGGGCTTTGAGTTTAATCAAATGGCCCTCACATTTATACTTCCTCCAATCTTAATTAATTAATGTGAATAAAAACAAAAAAAAAAATTAATAAAATTTAAAATTAAACTCTAACGGTCTCCCTTTTTTTTTTCTTGTACTGAGTGTCTATTGTATTTCTGAACTTGATGCTTAATAAAAAATTTATTTTACTGACAAAAAAGGTACTACGCTAAGGCCTCCTTTGCCACAATAAATTATAAATTATACAAAGATGTAATCTATCAACTTACAAAATTACTTGGTAGGCTTGATAAAATTTGTAAGGATCCAAATTTTTGTCTGATGACCCGGTACAACAGCAGAGGCTAATATGCTCATTTTTCTGTTCACTTCTTCAAATTTTATTCGCTCATTTACTTTTTATAATATTATTATGGCTTCTACGGTAGGCTTCAAATCTTATTCACTCATTTTTTTATTTGCTCATTTGTCTGTTCACTTTTTCAAATTTTCTTCACAATAAATTTATATAGTGTACCAAATAATATTATAAAAACTATACTGATTTTATTATTACCTACCAAGCAAAGACAATTAAATAATATCGGTTTTTTGTCTATTCTACCAAACAATAATATTATTGAAATCAGTACAAATAACACCACCATATTATAATCTCTCCAATTTTATTATATCCTACCAACCACCACCTAAATTAATGTTCTTGTTTTGGCTAGTAAAAACTGCACATTGGACGTTACTTTCAAGGAATTATAAATTTGCGATCTATCGATCCATAGAAAATATTGTTATGATATATTGGAATACATTTTCTAAATGGACACTGATACTCTGTAAGCATTTAGCTAACACATTAGATAGATTAGTTAGATAGCTTAATGATAGTTTAGTTTCTTGTTAAGCAAGACAATTTGACAGTTATGCCTAATCACAGTTTACGGTTACACACACATCACAGCTATATATATATGCATGAGATGTAAACATCAATTCTATTCAGTGAAATAAAACAAAATGTTAATTAGATACTGGAGTTCAACAAATATACATGTGTTATTCCATATTATTTATCTCCTCTGAAATATATATAATTAGAGTAAATTGCACAAATGGTCCGATGAGAATTTATTCTCATGAATTTTGTCCTTTTTTAACATAAATGTTTCCATAAGATTTTTCCGTAAAAACTAATGAATTAATGTGGAACCAATCTGTTGAACACAAATTCTCATGGAATCATGTGTGGTACTAAAAAAAACCAAAAAAAAAAAAAATGTGAAACTAAAAGAAATCTTAATTGTATATAAATATACTTAATATTGTACCACATGAAAAAATTTAATTTCAAAAAATTAGGCAATGTGTAAATTCGAATTTTGAATCTTAAATTGATCGAAGAATTTTTAAATAATCCCCATACGAATGGGTCATAACATTTATCATCTCATGCTTATCAAAATTAGGAGTTGCTGACCTAAGTCGTTATGTGGTGGGACCTACCCGAAACTATAAAACCAAATATTGGAAAATTTTCCCTTTTCTGTAAGGGCACATCCCATCATTTGATATTTAATGGGAAAAGGTGCTATCAGCCTCTAAATTATTATTTTAAGTATAATTACGACTCTAAATTATATTTTAGTTCAAATAAATTTTTAACATTTTATGTTAGGAATAATGAAAATATTTAATTTTAATAAGACCTCCAAGTATTAATTAACAAATGAAAATTATATAAAAACGCACATCTATTAATTCAAATATTAAAATAGGTTTTTTTATTTGTATATCAAATTTAATACTCCTTCCGTCCCTGGTGTTTCTTCAAAAAGACAAGGGCACACATATTAAGGAAAGATTGAAATATGTGAGTGTGAAGTTAAAAAAATTTTAAAACAAAATATACTTTATTGATTTTTGTGAGTGTAAATTATTTATGTTTTAAGGTGTGAAGAAAGAGTTGGGACGTCTCGAAATGGAATAACAGGAAGAAAGAGTTGGAAAAGAGGGAGTATCAATTTTTTAAAATTTAACTTTTAATAAACTAATAAACCCAACTAATAATTATGTTTCTTCATAAAAAAAAAAAAAAAAAAACAGCTTCTAGCTAATAGAAAAATATGGTATTTGTATTTATTGATTTTGTATTTTTGTAGTTGGCTAATCAAGTGAAACTTGTTTCCGTACAGATGTTGTCGTGTTCCAACGAAGAATAAGGCATATATATATAGATCTTTTAATTAAAAATTACAAGTATTACTAAATTAACTGATGATATTATATTATTAGGTATAAATATAATCATACATATCATCCGTCAGAGACCTCTTCCAAATCAGCAGGTTGACAATTCGTTGCAACAGTACATGATGTAGCTAGCTTCTTTATTTTTATAATTAAATAAATTTATTCGTATAAATATATATAATAAATTTTCATTTGCAAATGTCACTGCTTTGTTTTAGTCTAAGATCAAGTGGATCCAATCCCGTCAACAATAGTGTGCACAAAACAATTCATAGGATTCGAATTTCTCTACAGAAATTGACGTTGAATTACCACCTGTGTGTTTTTAGAATCTTATTGAAAATCGTTTTTAAAATTCAACTGAAAAAAAATCGTTCAAAATCGATAAAAATTGAGTTGACTTGGTCTATTTTTATATTTTAATTTTAATATTTTGATATCGTGGATACATTCCAATCCCAAAATTATTTTGTTCTATCATTTATATTTTTTAAATTTTTGTAGTGATATTTTAATTTGAAATTTCAGTTCACCATATGAGTTATATATAAAACATGTCATGAATTAGAATCTTATTTTATAACTTTAATTATTTTAAGTATTTTAATTTTAATTGCCTATAATTCTATTGTGTTTATTTCAATATAACACTTATAATTTATTTAAATTTTATATGAGAATATTTAATTTAATTTATTTTTTAAATAAAATATATAATATTAGAAAAATAGGCTAATTAACAGTTAGACCGGCAGTTCAACTGGTTGGATCGATCAATGCTCTATCCGATTTAATCGTTGGTCCGATTATAAACCCACTGATGACAACAATATAGTAATGTCATATATATATATATATATATATCCTATCTACTTACCTAGTATAAAATTTAAAATCTTGTCATTTAAAAATTGTTACCAATTATTAAATTTTTTTAACTAAAGCAACCAACTATATATATATATATATATATATATATATATATGTATGTATATATAATGACAGGACAATTGTCATTAAAAATTAATTTTCCATGTATCATTCAACACAATATCTTATTATATATGCAGTCTCGTCGTATGTATACTCTTTATAACCTCCAGAATCGAGAATTTAAATCATCAATCACTTGCATCTGGAAATAATGAAGGTAAGTAAACATTCTCGCATCATGCAATTATATTTTCTAATTTTTTAGCTTTTAAATTATCATAGTACGTAGTTTAATTACAACGAAAAATTAATTGAAATAATGATGAATATACATTAATTAATTACTCCATTTAATGCAGTTAAAAATCGTGATCAAAGTGCCGATACATAGTGAGAAGGACGTGTCGAAGGCCATGCAGATTGTTGTGGCTGAAGAAGGTACGTACGTAAAATTCAAAATCCAAAATCTTTCGATTAATTTTCAGGCCGGCATGGGTAATTAAAGCCCGTATTAATTACGATATGCAGGTGTGATCTCCGTGAAAATTGTAAAAGATAAAGATGAGGTTGAGGTGATCGGAGAAGGAGTTGATTCCGTGTGTTTGGCCAAATCACTTAGGAAAAAATTTTGCTTTGCGGATATTGTAAGCGTCGGAGAAGTGAAGCCGCCCAAGAAAGATCCCAGTCCATGCCTGTGGCCGCCGTGCCCTCCGCCGCCGTGCTACTTCCCGCCACCGTCTCACCACGGGTTTTATGATCCAGGGCCTCCTAATTGTACTATTATGTAATTATATATCCATTAGCTAGGGTATATATATATATATATATATATATATATATATATCGGTCTTGTATAGTTTTTTCAAAATTAATTTTTCTTCGTCCCACGATGGATGTTTCACTTTTTATAGACAGTTACAATTTCAAAAGATAAAAACTTGTGTGAACCCAAATTTACACTGAACTCAAATTTATCAATTATCACTGTTATTTATATACACTATAACTGTTATGTATATTCACTATCACTGTTATGCATATATATTATTACTGTTAAAAAATCAAGAATTAATATTTTTATAACAGCGATAGTATATATGAATAACAGTGATAGCTAGTGATTACACATAAAGATTATACGAGTTTATGTGAACTCGAGTTCACAAGAGACCTAACTACTCTTAAATTAAAATGTTGGTATGAATTATATTCCTCCTGTCCAAAATAAATGGACCAATTTTTTTGGATATAATAATTTAATACTCATGGGATATAGTGAGATTCATTTAATATTTTTCATATATAGTTTTTAAATTTGTAAATGGATCTTACAATACCCATGATACCCTCCGATATATTTTACTAAACTACGTTTAAAAAAATTAGTTCATATATTTTAGACGGAGGTAGTAGTTTTTTATTTAAGGTCGGAAAGTCCATAGGGCTGGAATTAAAATAGTGGCAATAGGATTAAAAAATTCAATTCCCTTTAATTAATTAATTTGATAGGGTCCATCATAGGAAAAAATTAAGATCCAGTTTACTTTGAATATGTGTAATTGCGGTTGACACTTTTATAATTGAAAATATGTGTGGAGATAAATATGTGAATGACGCATATCTGATACCTCAACAGAAAGTTAATTTTTATGTAGTCATGATTTGTCATTCATTTGGGTTGAGATATATATATATATATATATATATATATATATAATGTATAGGTGACTATTGGCCCCTTAATTAATTTTAATCGCTTGCGGAATAATATTGTTGCCTGTATTAAAAAATTCATTCATGCCTTAAAAATAGGAATCACTATATGATCAGCCAAAATAATATTTCTTCAGAGATAAGATAAATAACTATTGACAATAATTGTATATAAGATTGTATTATTAAGATGGTACTTTTCAAACAATGGATAGTTTCGTTTCTTGGATAAAATAGTTTTGTTAGTGTGCGTTTACTTTGTTGTATAAACACAGCTTTATTTCGTGTTTACTTCGTGTATTTAATTAAAAAAATATAATGAGTTATCCAACAGATCCAGTTTAACACAGAACACGAGGATAATGTCATGTTAATGTTAGGATTATGTTAATGCCAAGGTTGTGTTAATACCATAGAATAAGGATTAACCATTAAAGTAAAATAGGATGTTATAATTTTAACATTTCCATTGTTCAATAAAGTAAACAAGTATAATCTAGATTTATTTTAACACTCCTACTAAATTAGTATTGTCTACGCTATACTGACAATCAAAGTAAACAATCTAATAATTTACAAGCATATTTTTCATTTATAATTTTTAAATTTGTAATCGGATCTAACAATATATATTTCATAATACTCTTCGATATATTGCATTAAATCACGTACAAAATAACAAGATTATTTATTGTGGACTGAGGGAGTATATGTTATCATGCAAAACACATACCCATGTTATATGTATATTATATATAACACCAAAAGAAGAGGGCAAAAATGAATTTTATTATAAAAATTAGAGAAAAAAAATGATGTTCCATTCTTCACAATAAAATTGAAATTTGTGTTATCATATAGTATAATAATTAATAATAATAATCTCGTGGCAGTTGATTAACTATATATATTGTCATAATTAAATCATAATTTTGAAGAAATCAATACATATTAATTGTTGAGAAAACTATAAATTTTAGCCTTTTATTATGGTACAAACTCTATTTTGTCCACAGATTTATAAAAACTCTTTTTTGACTTTTTTTTAAAAATAAGTGACCAATATACCCTTAATTCTCATTTCTTTTTTTAAATTTCTCTTTTCACCCCTATTCTTTTTCCTGTTTCATTTCTTAAACCAAATTAAAATAAGTGACTAATATACCTTTAATTATACTCCCTCTGTCCCAAGATAAATTTCACACTTTCCTTATATGGATGTCCCAACTCTTTCTTTACACCCCAAAAAAGGAAACAAGTCACACTCACAAAAGTCAATAAAGTACATTTTTTATATTTTATTATTTAACTTCAGAATCACATACTTCACTTTTTCTTAATATGTGTGAAACTCCACCTATGAAGAAAATGTTGGAACGGAGGGAGTATTATTTTTTTTGACGGAGTTGTGTCGGATTGATTTTTTACGGTCCTTTAACCTAGAAAAATTTAAAAATAACATGATTACGAATAATATTATCTTTATTAATTATTAAAAATTAAATAGGTATTCTTGAAAGGTCGGAAACTGGTCGGAGTCCGGTGAATTTTTTTTAGAAATAGCATATTTAGTGTTTTTTTTTATGACGGAGTTAGGTCGGAACTACTTTTTAAATTATTTTACCTAAAAAACACTATGCATATGTAGAATTTTAATTGACATTATCTATTTAATTCTTATTAGTGAAATAACTAATATTTTGAATAGTCGGATATTTCAACAAATTCATTAAAAATATCATTTGCACTAGTATTTTTTGACGGAGTTGGGTCGGAATTATTTTTTACGTTCCTTTAGTGTAGAAAAAATTTAAAAGATACATGATTACGACTAACGTTATCTTTTTTAATTTTTAAGGATTAAATAAGTAATCTTGAAAGGTCGGAAACTGGTCGGAGTCCGGTCAATTTTAAAAAAAATAGCATATTCAATATTTTTTTTTGTGACAGAGTTTGATCGAGACTACTTCTTAAATTATTTTTACCTGAAAAATACTATGCATATGTAAAAAAATTTGATTGACGTTATCTTTTTAGTTTTTACTAGTAAAATAACTAGTATTTTGAAAAGTCGGATATTTATCTAAATTTATTAAAAATAGCACTTGCAATAGTATTTTTTTTGACGGAGTTGGGTCGGAATGATTTTTTACGTTCCTTTAATTTTAGAAAAAATTTAAAAGATACATGATTACGACTAACGTTATCTTTATTAATTTTTAAAGATTAAATAAGTAAAATCTTAAAAGGTCGAAAACTGGTTGGAGTCCGGTAAATTTTTTTAAAAATAGCATATTTAGTAATTTTTTTTGTGACGGAGTTTGATACTACTTCTTAGATTATTTTTACCTAAAAAATAATATGCATATAGAAAAAAATTGATTGATGTTATTGTTGATGGGCGAGCCACTCGAGGTAATTCGAAGAATCAAGAGGTCGCCTCTGTAGTGCTGGAGCTCGCCCAGGGCTCACCCCATACCATCATGGAGATCTCGCCAGAGTTCATCATCACGCAACACTCACAGATCACGCAAGGCAATAGAGCTCGCCTAGAGATCGCCCGACTCGTCTAAGAGCTCGCCTAGAGATCGCCCGACTCGTCTAAGAGCTCGCCTAGAGATCGCCCGACTCGTCTAAGAGCTCGCCCATGAGCTCGCCCTTAGTCTATAGGATTCCGGTGGTGCGCTCTTTTTCCCTCCGTCCGGTTTATCCACAAGGGTGGTTTACGGCGAGGTTTTTAATGAGGCCCATCTAGTCTAAGGCATAGTAGTAGGACGAGGCACAACATAGGTAGCAGTGTAAGGGACCAGGACGAGGGTTACAGACCCTCGTCAACACCGGAAGCCATATAGGCTCGTAAGGTGCCGTCTCACACTCTCGCACCTATAAATAAGACTTCTCTTGTACTATTCACACAATTCTGGAAATCAATACTATTACTCTTGCAATCTCTCTCTCTAAACTCTCCACTCCCCCTCCTCATATTTTACATCCAAGAACACAAATTCTTGGATTATTGTTTGATAGGATTAACATGATATAAAGCCACATAAACAAACATCGGTTAACAAATTCTATCAACAATTTGGCGCTAGAAGGAGGGTTTGATCGAACCTAAAAATTAAGAAATCTTCAAGAACAAAAATTAGGGTTTGTTGAAGATTTGAAGATTTGAAGGTGTTCTTGACAAAACTCAAGAACACTTGAAGATACACACACATCTTCATCCCCTGAACGAAGAACCCAGATCTCCGGACAGAAACCCGAATTATCGGATTTCGCAAAATCTGCCCAGAATAAGTTTTCAAACGCACGCGTGCGCACGAATAAACCAAATTTTGGATAATTCGTCAACACGCGAGGCTAGACGAAAATTTGCACAACCCCACTTAAGCTGGACGACCGTCATACCGGCGACCTCCACCATTTCGGTGACCTCCCCCTACCTCGGCGACCTGCAACAAGTTATCCCCTCCGGAACCCAAAATGGGCCAACACTCGAGCCGCCAAGGGACAGACCTCCGCAGCGGCGGGAAGGTCTAGAGGGGGCAATCAAAACCAGGCCGAAGTGGAGACCTCACACCAGGTGGTGGAGACGTCACAACCACCTCCCCAGAAGAGCACCGCAGCCCCGCGACCTCAGCGAACTGCGGCGACCCAGGAAGATTTAGCCCCCGCATTGAGGGACCTGGTCAGCAATCATGATGAACTCCAACGCACCATCGCGACCCTACAAAGGTTGCAGCAACGACAGCAGGATGAGCTCGCCCTAGTACCTAGGCGAACTCCAGCCGCCGAAACCAGGGAGCAGACCAGACCCACCCAGGGCACCCAAACCAGGGGAGACTACAGCGTACTCCCCACCGAGCAGGAGGCGAGCTCGACACAAGCTCGCCAGCGCAGGGAAAGGACCGGTAAAGCCAAAATGGGGGAGGAGGGTCCCGCTCCTTACACGGGAAGGGAACCGGCCTACACCGGGGCGTCTGGCACCCACCATTCTCAAAGGAGGGAAGTCCTCCAAGGCCACCTGGGCCCGAGGTACGAAGAGAATGAGCGTGCGGCAGCCCCAGCTGCGTCCCAGGGGGACTCTGACCAGCAGCCGCGCAGGTCAGCCCATGAAAGGCTGAGGAGGCCCGCCACTGACCGACTAGGCCCCCACGGCGGACGCCAATTTCAGCCCGCCACTGAGAGGTCACCCCAGAGTGAGGCACCTCGGGGACGTGCGTCTGCGAAACGCATGACCTTTGAGCACCCTCCGCCGGAGGTGACCCGAGATGACGAGCTGGCCTCACTGAAAAAGGCCGTTGAAATGCTGCAAGCACAGGTAGCAGCCAAGTCTGGCGGACCTGACGCCACGACTCTCCCCACCTCTCCATTGGCACCTGCCATCCTTCGCGCACCGGTCCAGAAGAAAATTCAATTCCCGGTGATGTCCGCATACGAAGGCGAATCGGACCCAAAAGTCCACCTGGCCAAGTACGCAGATTTCATGATTTCGGTCGGCGCTACCGATCCCACCCAGTGCCGAAACTTCCCACTGACCCTAGGGGACAGAGCTCACCGCTGGTTCTCTTCACTCGCCCCGGGGTCAATCTGCTCTTTCGGTCAACTCTCGCGGGAGTTCTTGGCCCACTTCTCTGGGTTCGGGTCCTACCTTACCTAGAAGCACCGACTCGCCAATATCCATCAAAGTGAGCGCGAGACCGACCAACAGTACCTGGAAAGGTTCGACAAGATTCTGCTGGAAGGCGAGCCGGTAAGCGAAGACACCAAGGTCGTCGCAGCGATGGGCGGACTCAGGAGGGGCACCGACCTCTGGAAGGAAATGCACCTCGCATGTCCCAACACTTATAGCGAATTTCGCCACAAGGCGGGGGTGTATGTGGCTATGCAGGAGGCACTACTGAAAGAAGTTGGTGCCCACGAGGAAAAGAAGCCCTACGGGAAGAAGTCTGGGGGTACCTACAAAGCCCCCCGGAACTTAAAGGCCTTCGGCGAGGGAGACGAGCTCAAAGAAAAGCTCAACCAGGTCCTCGCTGTCTCCGTCGACCATGTCTTCACTGCCGTCCAAGGCAAGGCCATGCTGGAGGAGCCAAGGCGGATCCGCCAGGACCGCACGAAGCTCAACCCCAACAAATTCTGTGCCTACCATCAGGCTATCGGCCACTTCACCAGCGAGTGCCGAGATCTCCTCAAGCAACTCTGGAAATTTTACGAGGAGGGGAAATTGGCCAAGTTCGTGAAGAAGGCCCCAGCTAAGAGACCGAGGTTCGAGAGGAGGGCTACCTCCGATGACGAAGAGGAGGAGGCGGACCAACCTGGTCCCCAACACAGACGAAGGGCACCTCCCCAACCTCAGCAAAATATGGAGCCGACTCGGGAACTCTTGGTTCTTGAGGAAGAGATCGGAGCTGCAGGAGGCCTCCGGGACAGGGGATTCTCCATATCCAAGAGAAAGAGGAAGGCCGAGATCCGGGCCATAAATCAAGTCCAGGAAGGCAACTCCGACCCCAGGTCCGCCTCACAGCTCGCTGACGAGCTAACATTTTCTTCTGTGGACCTGGAGGGGGTACTGATGCCCCACAACGACTCGTTGGTGATAACCGCCGACATCATGAACGTCCGAGTTCACAAGCTGCTTGTGGACACCGGCGCATTCACCAACATTCTCTTCAAATCCACCTTGGATGCCTTGAGTGATTTTGAGTCGTACCTGGAACCTAGCAATGCTAGAATAGTGGGGTTCGGAGAGGCTGTAACCGTCCCCCTAGGTAGTGTTAGGTTGAGCGTCCAACTTGTATCGGCTGAGGACCCCGCAAGGAGACTGACTAGGCTCATAGATTTCCTAGTTGTCGACCAGCAGTCCTCCTACAACGGGTTCCTTGGCCTCCCTTTTATTAATGAATTCAAAGCGGCGTGTTCGACCTACTACTACTGTTTAAAATTTCCAACTCCGAAGGGTCCCGGAACTATAAAAGGTGACCAGAAAAAGGCCCGAGAGTGTTTACTCCAAATTAAAGATGGCCGGGTCAGGAAGTCCGTCACACAAGTCCACATCCTCGATGAAGACGTTCAGATCCCTGCAGACGAGCCAAACATCCTGGACGTCATCTCGGACGAAACTGAGATGATGGAGGTAAGCGATTTGACAGAAATCAACCAAGGCATTGGACCTGTGCAGGACACGCAGTCGACACAAATGGGGGACGTGGAAGAAACCCAAGTGTTGGGACCTGCGCAGGGGTCGGGAGCTGCGCAGGGGCAGCAGCCAACTCCCATGGTGGTAGTTGATGAGGCCCAAGGTGGAGGACCTGCGGGAGGTCAAGAACCAACGCCCATGGATGTTGACCCAATCCCTCAAGACACCACACCATCCCAAGCTGACGGACCACCGAAGGTGTTCACAACCGACAAGCCCACCCAAGCCGAAAGCCAACCCGATGACCTCAAACCGCGCATAGGCCACAAGCCTGCACAAATGTCACAAAGGGAGTGGGACGAGCTCATCAACGACCCGAGGTGGAAATGTCAGAAGAGAAAAGCAACCCCCATGGAGGAGTTGACGGCACTCCCGGTGGACCCGGAAAGGGACTTAGAACTTTTCATCGGTTCTGAGTTACCTGAACCGTACCGGTCAAGGATGGAGATGTTCTTGATGTCCAACCTGGACATATTTGCCTGGTCCCACGAAGACATGACGGGGATCCCATTGGAACATGCTTGCCATAGGCTTAACATAGATCCGACGAAGAGACCCGTACGCCAAAAGCGAAGAAAATATGGACCAGACAAGTACGCAGCTCTTACAGTTGAGGTGGAGAAGTTGTTAGACAACAAGCTCATCAAGGAGGCTTTGTGTCCGCAGTGGGTCGCGAATCCCGTCCTGGTGAAGAAACACAATGGGACGTGGCGACTCTGCATTGATTTCACGGACCTGAATAAAGCATGCCCGAAGGACAACTTCCCACTACCTCACATTGACCAGCTGGTGGACAGCACTGCAGGCCATGAAATGATGACATTCATGGACGCTTTTGCAGGCTATCATCAGATAGCTCTGCACCCGGAAGACCAGGAACACACGGCGTTCTACACCAACAAGAACATGTACTGCTGGGAAAGAATGCCGTTCGGACTCATCAACGCCAGAGCTACCTACCAAAGATTGGTGAACAAAATGTTTTACCAACACATCGGTGAATCCATGGAGGTGTACGTGGACGACATAGTTGTCAAGAGTTTGAGAAAGGAGGACCACTTGGACCACCTGAAACAAACCTTCGACATACTGCGCCACTACAACATGAAGTTGAACCCCAAAAAGACCAGCTTCGGCGTACACTCTGGAAAGTTCCTGGGGCACCTAGTTAGCCAGCGGGGAATCGAGGTCAACCCGACACAAGTCCAATGCATAATTGAGATGGGGATACCCGACTCCATCCAAAAAATTCAAAGACTAACTGGGTGGATGGCGGCCCTTAACAGATTCATCTCCAGGTCCGGCGATAGAAATCGTCCATTTTTCGAGGCAATTAAAGCAAACACACGGAGGTACAAAGAGGCGGCCAAAGCCAACGAGCTCCACCTCAAAAACCACTTCGTCTGGACAAATGAATGCCAACGAGCCTTCGAAGATATCAAACAATACCTGGCGGACACACAGATCCTGTCGAAGCCAATACCTGGAGAGAAGCTGTATCTGTACCTAGCCGCGTCGGAGGTGGCCATCAGCTCCGTCCTGGTCCGAGAAGAGGCGAGAATACACCTCCCAGTGTACTACGTGAGCCAAGTCTTACATGAAGCTGAGCTGCGGTACACCCCAACAGAGAAGCTGGCTTATGCACTGGTGATGAGTGTTAGAAAATTGAGGCCTTACTTCTTTGACCATCCGGTGGAGGTGCTGACAACGTTCCCACTGCGCCAAATACTACAACGTCCAGACACTGCCGGACGCCTGCTGAAATGGTCACTGGAGATCAGCCAATACGGTATAACCTACGCACCCCGAACAGCGATCAAGGGACAAGCACTGGTCGACTTCATCGTCGAGCTAACTTTCCCACAAGATCCGACGAGGGGGCGTATAGCTCCGTGGCATCTCTACGTGGACGGATCATCAACTAGCATGACAGCAGGCGCCGGCGTGGTCCTGATCTGCCCCGATAGACAAGTCTTTACCTCCGCAATTCGGTTCGACTTTCGAGCAACCAACAATGAGGCGGAATATGAAGCGTTAATAGCAGGACTTAGGCTATCATTAGCTGTGGGGGCAACCAATCTTCAGGTTTTCGGAGATTCCCAGCTAATAATATCCCAAGTCCGGGGGAATTTGAAGCAAAGGAACAGCAGATGATGACCTACCAGAAGATAGCCGCGCATCTGATCTCGATGTTTACACAAGTTTACATCAATCAAATACCGCGGCTAGAAAACACACAAACAGATGCTCTAGCCCGGCTAGCTACTAGCAACGGCGAAGCCGAATTCACGGAGGTTGTGATCACTACACTAAAAAACCCCTCGACGTCTGATTACAAGATGAATCAGACCTCGAGTGGGGGGCGTGAGGATAGTGAAGATGGTGAAGATTGGTACACTCCAATCTGAAAATACTTAGCAGATGGAACAACCCTCGTAGACACCTGGGAAGCTAGCCGGTTAGTAAAGCAAGCTGCCAGATATACGCTGCTGGATGGCCAGCTCTATAAACGTGGATTCTCTCTACCCCTACTCAAATGCCTAACTAAGAAGCAGGGGTCCGAAGTGTTAGAAGAAATTCACGAAGGGATTTGTGGGAGTCACGCTGGGGGGCAAGCATTGGCATATAAAACGATCAGACAGGGCTACTACTGGCCCACTCTTCGCAAAGATGCCATCAGCTTCGCTCGAAGGTGCCGAAAGTGCCAACTTTTCGCACCTAACATCCACTCCCTAGCCAACCAGCTTAAGTCGGTTTTCAGCCCATGGCCTTTTGCGAAATGGGGTATCGACTTGATCGGCCCATTTCCACCTGGTAGAGGCGGTGTAAAGTTCGCTGTTGTAGCGGTGGACTACTACACTAAGTGGGCTGAAGCCGAAGCTCTCACAACCATAACCCAGGAAAGGATGATCGGCTTCATTTGGAAAAACCTGATCTGCAGATTTGGACTCCCGCAGTCGGTCATCACTGATAATGGAAGGCAGTTCGACGGACAGAAGTTGAGGGACTTCTGCAGTTCATGGAACATCAAGAAACACTACTCAACTCCATATCACCCCCAGTCGAACGGCCAAGTCGAGGCGGTAAACAAGATCTTGAAACACATATTAAAGCTCCGCCTCGAGGAAAATAAAGGAAGCTGGGCAGACGAACTCCCGGAAGTCCTATGGTCTTACAGAACTTCCTATAGGGCCAGTACCGGGGAGACCCCGTTTGCCCTAACCTTCGGAACTGAAGACGTGGTCCCGGTGGAGATCCAGAACAAGACTTGGAAGGTGGTGGGATATGATGAAGAAAAGAATGATGAAGCCTTGGCAGTAGAGAAAGATCTGATCGAAGAGACCAGAGCTTCATCAGAAATGAAAAACGCCACCTACAAGCACAGAGCGGAAAAATATTACAACTCTCAGGTCCGAGACCGAAGGTTCAAGGTCGGGGACCTGGTGTTGAAAAAGAAATTGATGGCCCCACCAGGTGTATTTGGTTCAAATTGGGAAGGACCATTCCGGGTCACTGCAGCCTGGCCGAACGATACTTATGATCTAGAAGACGCAGAAGGCAAAGCTTCGTCGTACACCTGGAGTTCGGCACATCTAAAAAAGTTCTACCAATAGACTAGGACCATGTAATAGACTAGTCGAAGGTTGACATCAAAAATGTAGAGCAATCGATGTAAATTACATAGCTATAAAAATTCAGAAAAATTTCCGAGTGTTTAGACCTGTGCAGCTCTTCAACCAGACGAGTTGCACTAGGTCACCCACTACACCAAGCCCAGCTCGCCTATGTGCTAAAAAAAAAAAAAAAAAAAAATGAGGTGCGCAAGGACCGAGGTCCCAAACGTTATAATTGAATAGCTCGAAGGCAAAGGCCAAAGTGCCCAAGGTCGCGAAGGTATCCTTCTTAAAGGGCTGCTAAGCACCTACTGCCACAAGTCAGAAAAATTCGCGAAAAAGACAAACGTCTAAGGCAAGGTTCATGAGACCCAATTGCCCAACGTGAATTAATCAAAGTGCAGTCCGCTGCCCTAAGTGGCCTAAGACGAACGATTCGCGGCCCTAAGTGGCATAAGACGAAGAATACGCACTCTAAAAACAGAGGTATAATTCGTAGTCGTAAGTGACATAAAACGAACGATTCGCTTCTCAAAGTAGAATAAGACGAACAATTATATACCGGGAAAATAAACAAGAACGAGCTATTTTAAGA
>JAPKLY010003964.1:0-16413 GCA_026898435.1 Prunella vulgaris
ATCTCTATTCTATCCATGGATGCCACAGGTGATTGAACATGGCCCAATCAGATTTATGAGAAATCTTCAGACTACTTGGCCTGTTGCTGGCAATGTCCCTGTTCCAGCCGCCGGAGATGAAGAAGTGGAGAGTTCCGCGCTTAATTCTGATCAGATTAAGCAAATCGGACTGGATAATGTTGCCAAGAACATTATACTCCACACCGTTTCTTATGAGAACTCGGTCAGGCTGATGCATCTGAGGACAGCTAAAGAGATCTGGGATACTCTGAGGGAGATGAGTGAAGGTTCTAAAAAGATTAAAGAAAACAAGAGAGATCTCGCTATCAGGAAGTTTGAGGCCTTCAAAATGCTAGAAGGAGAGTCCATCGATCAGATGGAAGCTCGGTTCATTAAGATGATGAACGAGCTAGCAACCCTTGGGAAGGAGTTTCCCATGTGGGAGGTGTCTTCTAAAATCCTGAACTGTCTCCCTGAAAGATGGGACACAGGAGTAATTTTGTTGAAAAACACTCAGGACCTTACAAACATCACTCACTCACACCTATTCTCTGAGTTAAAGGCTCTAGAATTTGACTTCGATAAGAGGAAGAAGATGGGTGTTGTCAGTGAGGAAGTTAGTGAGGAGAAGACATCTGAAAAGGAAAAGAGCGTGGCACTTAAAGCTACTCCTGAGCCTGAGGCTGGATCTGGCTCCAAGTCTATAAAAGACATGAACAAAGATGAGCTAGCCTTGGAGTACAGCCTGATGGCACGGCGATTCGAGAAACTGAACTCTCGTTTCGGCAGGTATAAGAAATTTTATACTGACACCCGTGATCACAGGTACGCCAGCCCCAGGAGATCTAGCCCCCGGAGAGAAGAAAGAAGAGGTTCAGATTCCAGGAGGGATCGCAATGAGCCTGAGCGACGCAGAGATGAAAAGAGGAGAGGATGAGCCCAAAAGATCCAGCTCCAAACCTGAGAGATCATCAGGGAGCAGGAGGGAATCCTCTGATAAAAGGTACACTGACAAGAAACTTTCTTCTGATGCAGATCAGTGCTACCACTGCAAAAAGTCCGGACATTATCAGTATGATTGTCCGGAGCTCAGTGCTCGTGAGCGAGAAGATCAGAGAGCCAAAAGAGAGCTCAGGGCTTCAGACCGGAGAGCGTTGCTAGCTGAGGATTCTTCAGATTCAGATGGCCCTGGACGCCGGTCTCCTGAACTCTTTTCAGATGAGGAGTATGATGACCTCTGCCTGATGGCAGATGATGAGGTATGTTCTTCTGCCTCTTCTCCTGATCACGCACCTGAGTTTAGCTCAGATTCAGCAGGAGAACTCGACCTTCAGCTTGCCCTAGAGCAATTGATGGTTGACTTCTCAATGCTGCAGGAGACTCATACTCACACAGTGGATGTGAACGCACAACTGAGTGAGAAGAACGATCGGTTAACTGAGTCTCTCAGAGTAAGAGATACTGAGGAAGCCCTCAGATTAGTACATCTTCAGGAGGAGCTACTTAATGCTAAGAATAAGCATGATGAAGCTCCACTGGAGGTAGAAAGACTGAAGGGTGTCATCAGCTCGCTGATTGAGACTCGTGATACTGATTTGTTTCTTGCTCAGGAACAACTGATAATTGAGCGAACTGCTTTAAGAATGATGCTCGAAACTGAGTGGCAAGCTCGCCTTTGTGCTGAGCAAACTGCTTGGGATCTTGAGCTGATCTGAAAAGAAAAAGCTCATTCAGAATTAGTGCTTCAATACATCACTGAAATTGAGGCCCTGAAAGAAACCAATGGGCATCTTGAAGTCGAGCTGAAGAAGTTATACACATCTACCCAAGTGGTTGATGAGTTGACAAATTTCTCTCAGCTGACTGATGGTGCTAAAGCTGGGTTAGGCTATAATGCCTCAAAAGACCCAAAGGGCAAGAAGAAGAGAGGTGCTTCAGGGAGCAACTCTCAGAAAAAGTTTATCCCTGCCCTAACTGATGACAAGAGCTCAAGTGTTGCTCATCAGAATAAAGGCAAACGGAAGGAGAAAATGCCTGCTGAACCTGTCAGGCAAAGGATTGAGAAACCAAGACAAAAACATAAGGAAAAGGTCAAAGTTTCTCATTCTGAGTCTAGGAAGACAGACCAAAGGAACTCCTAAGTCCAGCCTAGGAATCCTGAATCTGGGAAGAATTTTGTTCCTAGCACTTCTCAGGCCCAGCCTAGAAATGTTCAGAACAAAAGGAACTCAGGACAAAGGAGACCTCAGGCAAGACCTAGGACTACTGAGGTTCAGACTCCTCAGACAGGGCACAGAGCTCATCAGGAGTGTCCTAATTCTCTAAGAAGAAGGACAAACCAGGTGGCCTCTGAAAGGCAATGGAGACCTGACTCCAGAAACACTCAGACCAGACCTCATGTGCCAAGAGGTCAGGGCCGAGCTGCTCCTTCTCAGAACAGACTTCAGCCCAATGCACCCAGGTCAAGGAGAAACAGGAGGCCCACCGCCAGAAATCAATATAGGGCTCCTGAATCTCAGGCTGACACCCATACACCCTCAACTTCCCAGGCACAAAGAAAGAAGAGAACTGTGTATGTTGACATTTCAGGGAAACAGGTCTACACTTCTGATGCTGTCAGAATTGTCAGACAAATCTGGATCCCGAAGGGTATGGCTGACTCAGTAGGACCCAATACGAGATGGGTACCTGAGGCCTGATTCTTTTCAGGTCACTGCGGGCTACAAGAAGAAGAAGGAGGATCTGATGAAGGACTGGTACTTGGACTCAGGATGTTCCAGGCACATGACCGGATTTCGTGATCTCCTTCAGGATTATGTAGCTCAAGAAGGTCCGCAGGTAACCTTTGGTGATAACTCTAAGGGTTTCACCAGAGGATTCGGAACCCTTGTTCTTAACTCTTTCCGTGTAATGAATGTATCATATGTTGAAGGACTGAGACATAACTTGCTCTCGGTTAGTCAGTTTTGTGACCGAGGATATAGTGTAGAATTTACATCTAACATGTGTCTCGTAAAGGACAAATCTACACTGCAGGTTATGATTACAGGAGTCAGGAGGGGCAATGTATACTTTGCTGACTTCAAGAGCAGCCCTCCTGAAACCTGTCTGGTCGCTAAGAGCTCCTCTGAGCTCAGTTGGCTTTGGCATAAACGTCTGAGTCACTTAAACTTCAAGATTATTAACAAAATCTCTAGACTCTCTCTTGTAGATGGTCTGCCTAATGAAGTTTTTAGCAAAGACCACGTGTGCGGAGCGTGTCAGGAAGGCAAGCAAACCAAAGCCTCATTTAAAGTAAAGGAAGCCTTCTCTACTGACAGAGTGCTTCAGCTCCTGCACATGGATCTCTTTGGTCCAGTAACTCCTGTCAGCATAAATGGTAGGAAATATACCCTTGTTGTTGTTGATGACTATTCCAGGTACACATGGGTTATTTTCTTGCTGAACAAAAAGGAGACACAGGTCAAGCTTCCTGAGTTACTCAAGCAATTGAGCACTGAACAGGGTCAGAGCATTGTCAGGATTCGATCAGATCGAGGAACCGAGTTTATAAACTCTATTATAACTGACTTTTGTACTAACCATGGTATAGCTCATGAGACTTCTGCAGCTAGGACCCCTCAGCAGAATGGGGTAGCTGAAAGGAGGAATCGTACCCTGAAGGAAGCTGCCAGGACCATGTTGGCTGAATCAGGACTGCCCAAGTAGTACTGGGCTGAAGCAATCAACACTGCTTGCTACACTCAGAACCGATCTATGCTGAACAAACAACATGCTCAGACACCCTATGAGACTTGGAACAAGAGGAAACCTCGCATCTCTTATTTCCATATTTTTGGTTGTAAGTGTTTCATCCTGAACAATGGAAAAGACCAGCTGAAAGCCTTTGATAGCAAATCTGATGAGGGAGTTTTCTTAGGATACTCCTCAGTCAGTAAAGCTTTCAGGGTGTATAACTGTCGGACCCTTTGTGTGGAGGAAACACCTCATGTTGTGTTTGATGAGACTGCATCAGTGCATAGGAAACAGGTTCCAAGTCCTGATACTGAGGGAATTACCAAAAGGGTAACAAGGCTGAGTCTGAAGAATCCTGAATTCAAGATCAAACTTGTCAGTGCTCCCAAAGGATGGGATGATGATGATGAAGATCAGGATGGACTTCAGGCCAACCCTCAGCAAGCCCCTGCCTCGGAAAATGTTGAGTCTCAGACGGAGGGACAGACTCAACCTGAGGTACGTACTGTCGGTGATGATGCTTCTGCACCTGAGACAGTTACTGAGTCCAACACTGTAGGGGGAAACAATTTCTCTGATATTGGTCAACCCTCAGGAAATGACTCAGTATCCCCTGTTCTTGCTCGTTCCGCTTCCTTGCCTACTATTATTGAGACTAACGTTTCAGGATCAGGCAATGGAACATCAGTAGCTCCCAGTGCTCCAGTCAGCAGGAGGCGATGGCTAGATGATCACTCGTTGGCTGATATCATTGGAGATATCAATGAGGGGGTCAGGACGAGGTTGTCCTTTGGTGAAAGCGCTATGTTTTGTTGCTTTCTGAGTGATCAGGAACCTACAAGCATAGAAGAAGCACTAGCTGATCCCAACTGGATCCTAGCCATGCAGGATGAGCACAATTAGTTTGAGCGGAATCAGGTTTGGGAGTTAGTGGATAGACCTAGGCGTCAACACGTTATTGGCACCAAATGGGTTTTCAAGAACAAGAGGGATGAGAAGAATGTTGTTGTCAGAAATAAGGCCAGGCTAGTAGCAAAAGGTTACTGTCAAGCCGAAGGTATCGACTATGATGAGACCTTTGCTCCAGTCGCAAGATTAGAAGCAATCAGGTTGTTTCTAGCTTATGCAACATTCAAGAAATTCAAAGTGTATCAGATGGACGTAAAGAGTGCTTTTCTGAATGGTGTACTGAATGAGGAGGTGTATGTTGAGCAACCTCCAGGATTCGAAGTCGGTAATAAAGTATACCACCTGAAGAAAGCCCTTTATGGCCTGAAGCAAGCTCCGAGAGCTTGGTATGATACATTATCCCAATTCCTGATAGACCACGGGTTCGTGAAAGGAACAGTGGACAGGACCCTCTTCCGGATCACCGAAGGGGAAGACATTCTCTTGGTTCAGATTGATGTAGATGGCATAATATTTGGATCACCTAATCTGAAGCTTTGTGAGAAATTTTCCAAGCTAATGACTGGGAAATTTGACATGTTAATGATGGGAGAAATGAATTTCTTTCTGGGTCTCCAAGTCAGGCAAACTGACTCTGGAATTTTCATCAATCAGTCCAAGTATGCGAGGGACTTGATTCAGAAATTTGGAGTTCAGTCCAGCAGAGTCTCACGCATTCCCATGAACACGAATGAGAAGCTGGATCCTGACAAAGAAGGAGCCTCAGTAAATCAGACTGAATATAGGGCACTGATAGGATCTTTATTATATCTGACTGCTAGTCGTCCTGACATCACTTATGCAGTTGGAGTTTGTGCAAGGTATCAGTCTGATCCAAAGAAGAGTCATCTAGAGAGTGCCAAAAAGATTCTGAAATACCTAAGAGGTACAGTCAACTTAGGACTTTGGTATCCCTCTGATGACAACCTAGAACTGACTGGCTATTCAGACGTTGATTATGGAGGCTGCAGACTTGATATGAAATCAACTACAGGCACATGTCAGTTTCTATGGAGTAAACTGATCTCTTAGTTCTCTGAGAAGCAAACCAGTGTTGCAACGTCTACTACTGAGGCTGAGTATATGGCGGCAGGCAGTTGTTGCTCTCAGATTCTTTGGCTGAAACAACAACTGAGAGACTACCAAGTTGAGGCCACTGAAGTCCCAATTTATTGTGACAATAATAGTGCCATTGCCATATCCCAAAACCCAGTCTTACATACAAGGTGTAAGCATGTAGACATCAGGCATCACTTTATCAGAGATCATGTTGAGAAGAAGGACATCAGGATGGAGAGAGTCCCTACTGAAAAACAGAGAGCTGACATCCTGACTAAGGCTTTGCCTGAAACCAGGTTTGTTGAGTTATCAGTAGAGTTAGGACTCCTTGACCCAGGCTTAGGAGATTCAGTTTGAATCTCTGATAAGAATGCACAAGGTCAAGGGGAATAACTCATATGGACTCAGGATGAAGGGAACTCAGAGAGAATGTGAATGGTTGTAGGAGGAACATTCAGTATAAAATGGATGATCAATATAGACTGATTAAGATTCAGGACACAGAGTTCAGGGCTTGTCACCCTGATAGGGCAATAAGTGGTATCAGTCAGAATACATATCTGACTGACTGGTATGTTTCCTGATTTTTGTCTAGTCATCTGATATTGCGTGCATTATCCTTTTTACTGTGCTGTATTGTCAAATCAATTTAATTTGCCAAATGATCCCAGCCGTTCATTTTAATATTTGGTTATTATTTAATTCAATTTGTTTGAAATAAATACGGACATGCTCTAATGTGCATTTAATGCACTGTGGGTGGGAACAGTTATCAATAAAATTTTGACCATTTACCTTTGAAGAACCGAAAAGATAAATGCTTTTTACTGCTCAAATCTTGTCCATTGAATCCCATAGGTCACTATTTTCTAAACCGTCCGATTAAAACCGAATTTTTCTTTCTATAAATAAGAGAAGATCGTGTAGTTAAAACTTTTATGCACCCAATATTTTCTTAACTTATCTTTTCTAAAAACCGATTCTCTTCAAATCTTTCAAAATCTTCCATGGCTTCACCCTCTGCAGATACCTTTTTTGGAAACCTTTTCCATCTAAGAAATGAAATACACTACGAGCCTTATGGATATTTTTCTTCTAATAACCCTGATATTATGCCTGTGCGAGACCTATTTGATAATGCAGGTCTTTTGCAGTTCGTCACTGCAAAGCCACAGAGGCTCCACCCCAGACTCATTGCTGCCTTCTACTTAAAGATGGAGAAGAACAAGGACTCCCAGGAGTGGGAAACTTGTATTCCCTTGACCACCTGTGAGAAGGGAAAGGGTGGTGAGGAGGAGATGGTCAGGAGGTGGGTCACCTTCAACGTTCGGGAGAAGATTAAGGAGGTTTTTAATCTTCCCAACAAAGGACGAAGCCCAGTGGAGTATGGGTTTGGGAATGAGAAGGATTTTCTCCAGTCCCTGTGTGATGGAGATGTTGTGCTGAAGTCCGGCCTGAATAAATCAGTCTTGAGGACTGAAAACCGTCACTTCTTCGACCTGACGAGTCAGGGAGTGATGGGAATTGCTGGAGGATTGGAGCAGATCTCCAGGCCGAAGCTGTTCACAATGATGGCTATTTCCGACGCCCCTCTGCATAATTTTGACTGGGAGGGTTACTTCCTCCAAATGCTGGTGGCTGAGACCAGCAAGATCAAGTACTCGCCAGAGGGGCAGGCGTCTTTTGAGGCCAAGATGCATTTTGGCACCAAGATCTCCATGCTCTTGGAGACTCTGGATCATGCCCAATCACTCGAGATCCCAGTGAAAATCCATCTCTTCAGAGCTTATTCCGATGATGCTGGCATAAGGAGAAGACCTCGGACTCAGAATAAGAAGGCCCAGGCGAGCATGACTGGGAAAGTCCAGGCTCAGGCAGGCAAATCTTCAGAGTCTGATACAGCAAAGCCAGCGGAGGATAAATCCAAGACCTTCAGACCCAAGCAACAAAAGCTGAAATTTCTCTACTCTGGGTCAACTGGGCGACAGAAGAAGCTTATGGAGATGCAATCTGCTGAATCTGTTGAGAAGGAATCAGCTCAGGCGCAGGATTCTGCGGAAGCTATTGAGAGGGAACCAGCTCAGGCGCAGGATTCTGCTGAAGCTGTTGAGAAGAAACCAGCTCAGGCGCAGGCTGTTCCTAAATTTGCCCCGATTGCATCCCCTGAACCCAACCAGCTGATCCTTACTATTGCTGAAACCTATCAGAGTTTGGGTCAGGAAGAGCCTGCTCAAGAAGGAGGAGTTGAGCAAGAGGCTGTTGAACCAGTTCAGACTGAAGGACCATGGCCTTTCCCTGTGCCCGATGTAAACAATTTATCAGATTTTGAAATAGTTGCAAGGGGAGAGGCTGCTGAGATGGTGGAAAGGAGATTCCCTGATCTTACTGAGGCTCAGAAGGAGGCAGTTGTGCAACTCCGCACTTTTGCCATGATCAGAAATGCTACTTGGTCTGAGCTCAGTCAGCTAGGAGAGTCCAGAGGATGGGACTGCATTGCAGATTTAGAAGCCGCCCTCTTTGATCATTTTGGTGTTAACTCTTTGCATCATCTGATCAAAATGGAGGATTTTATGAGAACAGTCCGCAGAACGTATCCTGAGCCCGAGACTCAGTTGGCTGAAGTGAAGGGAAAGGAGAAGGAATCAGAGAAGGAGGTGGTTGTGATTGCTGATGACGATCAGCAAGGTGGCACTGAGGGAGTCAGTGCACCGGCCAATGATGCACCCCTTGGACCCGGGGCAGCGGAGGCTTCAGGAGAGGGTCGATTAGGTCTTATCCGAGTTCGAGGAAACTGGATCACCCCAGCGGCTATGTTCACTGAAAATTCCTCACGAGCTCTTTCGAATATGCACAGAAGGGTAATTCTCGTTGAGCGAAAGGCAATTAGGGTTGATAAAGATTCTAGAACTCTGAATAAGAAGATGAAAAGGCTGGATAGAGACCTGAATGATATGGCCACTGATGTGCATGCAGCAATTGATTTGTTTGGCGAAGCTCGGACTGAAATCAATGTAGAACTAACTGCCATTTCAGAACAAGCCAAGGATGCCATTCAGAACTACAATCAGATGGTTTCAGATGTGCAGACTCAGCAGGAGACTAAACTTGCCAATTTTCTGGATCAACAACTGTCTGAAAACGTTGATCAACTGGTTGATGAGAAATTGGTCAAGTTAAGAACTAAACTGAAGGAGGACCTGCTGAGGGAGTTGTCTGCACAGGAGAAGGATAAAATTGCATCTGCCCTAGACTCAAGGATGCAGAACTTCGAAGGTCGACTGAAGGCTGCACACAATTCAGCCATTGTTCAGCTCAGTATCGGCCTGAGAGGAATGGTGGGGCAGATTGGGCAATTGCAGGTAAAGCAGACTGAGATGGATAGTCAGTTCAATCTTTTGGCGGAGTCAGTGGATGAAGTCGTCAAACATATTAATGACGATGATGCCAAAAAGGGGGAAGAAGGGAAGAAGCAAATTGCCACTACTGGCAAAGCTAAGAAGAAGAACTTTCCCCTGGAACTGAAGGCTGCGGATAGAAAGAGGACTAGATCCATAGCCGCCATCGAAACTGCTGAAGGCTCAGATCTGAAGAAGTTGAGATCCTCTGAAGATCCGGCTCTCGAGCCTTTATATAAGGAGATGGAGGAACAAATAATGCCATCTGGGCTGACCACTCAGAAGAAATTGGTGATGACTGATAATGAGAAGATAGCAAAAATGAAAGAAGTTTCGATGCTCAGTCAGATCCAGCGCCTAAAAGAATCTAATGAGTATCTGACTTCTCAGGTCCAGAAGAAGAAATCTGTATCATCTGGATCTCGGATAAAGACTCAGAGGAAGATGGTGGTCAGACCAGATCAAAGTAATCCTCCATCGAAGTTTGTTGAAGACTTCATTCCAATTGAGATGCTGGAGGTTTGGATTCCGATCCGGAATAGGTGGGCATACCTATTCTATGTGGTGGGGTTATGGGACGATCAGACTGAAGAAAAAGACGTCATACTCCATCACTGGATGGCACAGGAGCATCCTGATCTATGGGCTGAAATCGTCAGACATGCTGACACTGAAGGTGTTGAGATCGCTCCTCCGGAATTCATCAAGTATCCTCCTCCACTCTTTAGGAATTCTAAGCAGCTGGACCGGAAAGCAATTTCTGAAGAAGTCGTCAGAGTAGGACGAGCTACCGGGGCAGTTGCTGATCGGAACAAGATGAAGCAGGTCCTGAATCGAGTACTGGAGATGTACGAGATTCCACTGACTGCTTGGAATAAGGATGAAGATTAGATCAGGAGTTAGTTGTTCAGGAATTTTGTAATAGCTTCAGGATACTTGTATTTTCTTATCAATCAATGAAGTTATTTATTTTTTTCCTGAGTACAACTTCTTGTTGACTCCTGAATTTACTTTTCTGAATTCTTATCAAGAACTGTACTAACCCATTCCTTGTTTTCATCTTATAGACTAAGTACCTAGTTCGTCAGGTGGTACTGAGTTATTTTCACTGACTAAGTCAGTTGATTGTATAGATGAATAGGAATTTGCTTAAGGGTTTTGGCATCATCAAAAAGGGGGAAATTGTTGGGACAATCTGAGTATTTTGATTAGATCCCAAAACCCCTGATGAATTTGCCTAAGTATAGTGTTCAGGATAAAATAGTTCAGGACAGTTAGGTTAGAGATTCAGTACAGAAGGATCATGCTGAAGACTGAAGAATATTGGAGTCGACCCAATTTACTGAAGTCTGAAGTGTAAACCATTCTGAACGAGTCAGTCAGTCTCGCTGAAGATTGTCTGTTCTGAAGCTGAAGATCGAAGCCTGCTGATTCATCCTGAAGTCAATCCTGAAGTACCATTGTCTGATGTTTCTACTGAATACACTAAGCATGTTCAGGACAGAAGTCAGTCAGTGAAGAGTAAGTATTACCTTTCAGGCTGTGCTGAATGCACATAGGACCTGACTTGGGCATTGGTTCAGTTCACCTGAATCCTGTAAGTCCGAAGCAAAAAAAAGTAATACATACTATGCTGAATGACCTATCAGGCTGTGCTGAATGCACCTAGGACCTGACTCAGGCTGTGGTTCAGATCACCTGAATCATGTCAGTCCAAAGCAGAAGGTTATTTATGCTATGGGACAAGAGACAAAAAGAATGTCAGTAAGACTCCATTAAGGCACACTTTCAGACTGAGTTATTACAAGAGACTCAGAGCATTGAATGTACGAGGAAGGATAAATGTCTGAAGGTCAACTAGCCGTTATAGCGGAGAGCCAATGATCTTTCGACACGTAAGCACGGAGTCTGCGCAGCGTTTAATGCGGCATTTAATGCGTCTCAAAAGGTTGCAGGTGATGTGACAACTTGCCAGAATAAGCATGGCGGGTAGATCAAAACAGTATTTTTAGCCTGCAATATACCTAAAATAGGAAAGATTTGATTTGATCTCCTCCAACGGATCTATTTTGAATCTCGCCTATAAATATGGAGAACCTTGCACCCATTCAAGGTTAACGGGAAATTTCCAAGAGAACTCTCAAGAATCCAAGAACTCAAAAGCATATCATAAACAACACTCTGCAATTAAATTTCCCTAGTGTTGTAGTAGGATTCACTCTGTATTTGCTTAGATCGATAGCTCTAATATTTAGCACTGATTTGTATTGCTAGAGCTATCTTAGTTGGAAACCAGAATACCAAACCTCTCAAAGTGTGAGATAGGTTAGTAAGAAGGACTGGGACTTGTAAAACGCCCAGGGGTCAGTTCCTAAGAGAGGAAGTTGGCTACTCGTGTCCCTTGGCATGTAAAACCCAAGTACCTATCCTCAGGGTTTTGAGGATAGCTTCCTGTTAAATCAGGTCGTGGACGTAGGAGTTGGTTATCTCCGAACCACGTTAAAAAGTCCCCTGTGTGCTGATTTACTATTTTGTTCAGGATCATAAATGTCATCATATTAAACTGAACATACTGCATTGGTTTTAACTTCAGGACTGAATCAATCATCCTGAATCTGAATACTGTGCACTCAGCCTTAACCACCAATTTACTAAGCAACTCAGAGAAAACGTTTTCAGAAACTAAAACGAGTAGAATGTAAGGGCTCACTTTCCGCACGTACTCTGACTCACTGAGATAGTAGTCCAACTGACTCGCTTCTGAGCAGTCAGTAGGTTTGTTATCTCTACTGAGCCTCCGAGCACTTTACTCACACTCAGCTTATCCGACTCATTACTGAACCGTCCCTGCTGCCCCTGCGGACATTCAGCATACTGAGTACTTCAGGGAATCCTGACTGAGTGCGTTAGAGCATTTTTCTGAGTCTTTCAGAAAAATCTGACATCAGTGTATTCCCCCCCCCATACACTGATTTAACTCATTTCGGGACCAACAAGTGGTATCAGAGCAGTGGTTCAAAAGATCACTGACTTTGTTTACCAACAGTTTCTGAGGAGAAACTTTTGGTGGTCTACTGAACTGATCCTGTTTCTGAAAAGCTGCATATCATGGCATCCGGTTCGAAACGCCTCGAGGGCAATCTTCCTGAATTCTCTATTGACAATTATGATTATTGGAAATTCAGGGTTCTCGCATATCTCTATTCTATCCATGGATGCCACAGGTGATTGAACATGGCCCAATCAGATTTATGAGAAATCTTCAGACTACTTGGCCTGTTGCTGGCAATGTCCCTGTTCCAGCCGCCGGAGATGAAGAAGTGGAGAGTTCCGCGCTTAATTCTGATCAGATTAAGCAAATCGGACTGGATAATGTTGCCAAGAACATTATACTCCACACCGTTTCTTATGAGAACTCGGTCAGGCTGATGCATCTGAGGACAGCTAAAGAGATCTGGGATACTCTGAGGGAGATGAGTGAAGGTTCTAAAAAGATTAAAGAAAACAAGAGAGATCTCGCTATCAGGAAGTTTGAGGCCTTCAAAATGCTAGAAGGAGAGTCCATCGATCAGATGGAAGCTCGGTTCATTAAGATGATGAACGAGCTAGCAACCCTTGGGAAGGAGTTTCCCATGTGGGAGGTGTCTTCTAAAATCCTGAACTGTCTCCCTGAAAGATGGGACACAGGAGTAATTTTGTTGAAAAACACTCAGGACCTTACAAACATCACTCACTCACACCTATTCTCTGAGTTAAAGGCTCTAGAATTTGACTTCGATAAGAGGAAGAAGATGGGTGTTGTCAGTGAGGAAGTTAGTGAGGAGAAGACATCTGAAAAGGAAAAGAGCGTGGCACTTAAAGCTACTCCTGAGCCTGAGGCTGGATCTGGCTCCAAGTCTATAAAAGACATGAACAAAGATGAGCTAGCCTTGGAGTACAGCCTGATGGCACGGCGATTCGAGAAACTGAACTCTCGTTTCGGCAGGTATAAGAAATTTTATACTGACACCCGTGATCACAGGTACGCCAGCCCCAGGAGATCTAGCCCCCGGAGAGAAGAAAGAAGAGGTTCAGATTCCAGGAGGGATCGCAATGAGCCTGAGCGACGCAGAGATGAAAAGAGGAGAGGATGAGCCCAAAAGATCCAGCTCCAAACCTGAGAGATCATCAGGGAGCAGGAGGGAATCCTCTGATAAAAGGTACACTGACAAGAAACTTTCTTCTGATGCAGATCAGTGCTACCACTGCAAAAAGTCCGGACATTATCAGTATGATTGTCCGGAGCTCAGTGCTCGTGAGCGAGAAGATCAGAGAGCCAAAAGAGAGCTCAGGGCTTCAGACCGGAGAGCGTTGCTAGCTGAGGATTCTTCAGATTCAGATGGCCCTGGACGCCGGTCTCCTGAACTCTTTTCAGATGAGGAGTATGATGACCTCTGCCTGATGGCAGATGATGAGGTATGTTCTTCTGCCTCTTCTCCTGATCACGCACCTGAGTTTAGCTCAGATTCAGCAGGAGAACTCGACCTTCAGCTTGCCCTAGAGCAATTGATGGTTGACTTCTCAATGCTGCAGGAGACTCATACTCACACAGTGGATGTGAACGCACAACTGAGTGAGAAGAACGATCGGTTAACTGAGTCTCTCAGAGTAAGAGATACTGAGGAAGCCCTCAGATTAGTACATCTTCAGGAGGAGCTACTTAATGCTAAGAATAAGCATGATGAAGCTCCACTGGAGGTAGAAAGACTGAAGGGTGTCATCAGCTCGCTGATTGAGACTCGTGATACTGATTTGTTTCTTGCTCAGGAACAACTGATAATTGAGCGAACTGCTTTAAGAATGATGCTCGAAACTGAGTGGCAAGCTCGCCTTTGTGCTGAGCAAACTGCTTGGGATCTTGAGCTGATCTGAAAAGAAAAAGCTCATTCAGAATTAGTGCTTCAATACATCACTGAAATTGAGGCCCTGAAAGAAACCAATGGGCATCTTGAAGTCGAGCTGAAGAAGTTATACACATCTACCCAAGTGGTTGATGAGTTGACAAATTTCTCTCAGCTGACTGATGGTGCTAAAGCTGGGTTAGGCTATAATGCCTCAAAAGACCCAAAGGGCAAGAAGAAGAGAGGTGCTTCAGGGAGCAACTCTCAGAAAAAGTTTATCCCTGCCCTAACTGATGACAAGAGCTCAAGTGTTGCTCATCAGAATAAAGGCAAACGGAAGGAGAAAATGCCTGCTGAACCTGTCAGGCAAAGGATTGAGAAACCAAGACAAAAACATAAGGAAAAGGTCAAAGTTTCTCATTCTGAGTCTAGGAAGACAGACCAAAGGAACTCCTAAGTCCAGCCTAGGAATCCTGAATCTGGGAAGAATTTTGTTCCTAGCACTTCTCAGGCCCAGCCTAGAAATGTTCAGAACAAAAGGAACTCAGGACAAAGGAGACCTCAGGCAAGACCTAGGACTACTGAGGTTCAGACTCCTCAGACAGGGCACAGAGCTCATCAGGAGTGTCCTAATTCTCTAAGAAGAAGGACAAACCAGGTGGCCTCTGAAAGGCAATGGAGACCTGACTCCAGAAACACTCAGACCAGACCTCATGTGCCAAGAGGTCAGGGCCGAGCTGCTCCTTCTCAGAACAGACTTCAGCCCAATGCACCCAGGTCAAGGAGAAACAGGAGGCCCACCGCCAGAAATCAATATAGGGCTCCTGAATCTCAGGCTGACACCCATACACCCTCAACTTCCCAGGCACAAAGAAAGAAGAGAACTGTGTATGTTGACATTTCAGGGAAACAGGTCTACACTTCTGATGCTGTCAGAATTGTCAGACAAATCTGGATCCCGAAGGGTATGGCTGACTCAGTAGGACCCAATACGAGATGGGTACCTGAGGCCTGATTCTTTTCAGGTCACTGCGGGCTACAAGAAGAAGAAGGAGGATCTGATGAAGGACTGGTACTTGGACTCAGGATGTTCCAGGCACATGACCGGATTTCGTGATCTCCTTCAGGATTATGTAGCTCAAGAAGGTCCGCAGGTAACCTTTGGTGATAACTCTAAGGGTTTCACCAGAGGATTCGGAACCCTTGTTCTTAACTCTTTCCGTGTAATGAATGTATCATATGTTGAAGGACTGAGACATAACTTGCTCTCGGTTAGTCAGTTTTGTGACCGAGGATATAGTGTAGAATTTACATCTAACATGTGTCTCGTAAAGGACAAATCTACACTGCAGGTTATGATTACAGGAGTCAGGAGGGGCAATGTATACTTTGCTGACTTCAAGAGCAGCCCTCCTGAAACCTGTCTGGTCGCTAAGAGCTCCTCTGAGCTCAGTTGGCTTTGGCATAAACGTCTGAGTCACTTAAACTTCAAGATTATTAACAAAATCTCTAGACTCTCTCTTGTAGATGGTCTGCCTAATGAAGTTTTTAGCAAAGACCACGTGTGCGGAGCGTGTCAGGAAGGCAAGCAAACCAAAGCCTCATTTAAAGTAAAGGAAGCCTTCTCTACTGACAGAGTGCTTCAGCTCCTGCACATGGATCTCTTTGGTCCAGTAACTCCTGTCAGCATAAATGGTAGGAAATATACCCTTGTTGTTGTTGATGACTATTCCAGGTACACATGGGTTATTTTCTTGCTGAACAAAAAGGAGACACAGGTCAAGCTTCCTGAGTTACTCAAGCAATTGAGCACTGAACAGGGTCAGAGCATTGTCAGGATTCGATCAGATCGAGGAACCGAGTTTATAAACTCTATTATAACTGACTTTTGTACTAACCATGGTATAGCTCATGAGACTTCTGCAGCTAGGACCCCTCAGCAGAATGGGGTAGCTGAAAGGAGGAATCGTACCCTGAAGGAAGCTGCCAGGACCATGTTGGCTGAATCAGGACTGCCCAAGTAGTACTGGGCTGAAGCAATCAACACTGCTTGCTACACTCAGAACCGATCTATGCTGAACAAACAACATGCTCAGACACCCTATGAGACTTGGAACAAGAGGAAACCTCGCATCTCTTATTTCCATATTTTTGGTTGTAAGTGTTTCATCCTGAACAATGGAAAAGACCAGCTGAAAGCCTTTGATAGCAAATCTGATGAGGGAGTTTTCTTAGGATACTCCTCAGTCAGTAAAGCTTTCAGGGTGTATAACTGTCGGACCCTTTGTGTGGAGGAAACACCTCATGTTGTGTTTGATGAGACTGCATCAGTGCATAGGAAACAGGTTCCAAGTCCTGATACTGAGGGAATTACCAAAAGGGTAACAAGGCTGAGT
>JAPKLY010003965.1:0-16410 GCA_026898435.1 Prunella vulgaris
TAAGCTGCAAATGTGCCTGCAAGGTTAAAAGTCCTCAATAAGGGGCATAACACCATAGAAAAGGTGTTGCAACCATACTTGGTGGAAGTGTGGTTGAGGCCGTGGCTCCCAAAAGAAAAAGGGGGAGGTCACCTGGTTCGATTGACACCACCCAAAGGAAAGAATGGTAGGTGTGGCACAATTAAATATATCGATCATCAATATCGAAAATACATCTCATGAGATTATCTCTGCTTATAGTTATGTCCAAGAATCATTACTGGAGGACGCTCCGATGTTTAATACGATTCCAGAGAATGAAAAATCTCTATTGATTATGAGAGTGCATATGGATCAATGGATAGACGTTGCACACATACTAGTGATGTATTTATTTATTATGTTGCTCAAGAAAATATAGAGCACAATGAAATCGAACCAAGCTCAGTTGTAGAATATCAACAAGAGCAAACTGGCCTAAATACAAGAATCAATCCAGGTAGAACTTGATTTCTGACAAAGTGATGGGTATTTGGTCCGGTAGTGCTAGCCCGACCAAGTGTAAAGCCTATAGGACATAAATAACTCCTTGTCATAAAGCGTAATGAGAAATATATGGTCCTGATACAGAAAACTTGCCTTATAGCGCAAGGTCTCTCATAACGCTCTGGAATTGATTATGAGGAGACATACTCATTTGTTATTGACGTTATAACATTTTGCTACTTAATTAGCTTAGTAGCATCCGAACGATTGGAAATGCAACTTATGAATATGGTTACTGTATATCTCAATGGGGATCTTGATTCAGAGATATATATGAAAGTGCCTGATGGTCTTCCATCACCCAAATCAAGTAACTCTGAACCACAGAGTACGTTTGCAATTATATTGAAACGATCACTTTATAGATTGAAACAATCTAGATGGATGTGTATGCCCGTCTAAGTGACTACTTGATTGGGAAAGGTTACAAAAATAAAGAACAATGCCCCTTCGTATTTATAAAGAAAAATAAGTTTTATGTTTGCGATTATGATACTTATGTTGATGGATGAACATAGGCACTCTTAATGAAATAAGAGAAATCCTGAAACTAATTGAAATTTGAATTTGAGATGAAAGATCTTGGGAAAACTCAATTTTATTGAGTTTGTGGAATACTTATCCACCAGTCTGTATATGTCCAAAAGATGTTCAGGCGATTTAACATGGACAAAATGCATTCTGTTAGCACTCTCATGATCGGCCGATGTTTGGATTTAAAAAAATATCTATTTCGTCCAAAGCAAAATGATGAAGAGATATTGGGAACTGAAATTCCTTGTATATGTGCAATAAGCGCATTATTGTACTAATGTATTCGGTCATAGATTACTATCTCAATGCACATGAATTTATTACAGGACCAACATAATATCTTTGGAATAGTGTCAAGAATGTACTTTGATACTTAAAAGAAATCATTGATATGGGCATGTTATTTACTATATAAATGTTGAAAAGGACTGCAAATGAAATTGCAACCCTTAAGAAAGTATTGAATGCTATCCTATACACTTATACATCAAATAATATGCTATTTGGTTCTACTAATGTTGGTTATATCTTAACCACATGAGTTCCCAAATTGATTATGTATTTACCATGGGAAACATGGTGATATCTTGGGCATCAATTAAGAAAACTTTGATAGCTATCTCTTAAGCTATCTAGAGATTAGTACCTTACATGAAGCAATTTGTGAGTGTATTTAGTAAAATCTCATCACACATTCAAGGAATCAGTGGCTTAAGCTCTACCACTTTACATCCTTTATGTATATACAAAAATATATTGCATGCATTGAACAGATGAATCTGTGTTATATAGGTGATAATATAACGTATGTATCACCGAAGTTTTCCTATAGCATGCAATAACAATCTTTGCTCAAGATTCAGGTAATTTAAGTAAGCTCTAAAGAAGATATGCCTGAATTATTCACATAATCATTGTCCAAGATAACTTTGAGAAACATCTTAAAGGAATTGCGATGTATAAACTTTCTGAGCTCATTTGATAGATGTACCTATCAGTTGAGAGATGTAGACTTCAGGGGGAGTCTTAACATAGGTGCGTTGCAACTCATTTCCCCTTCGACCAAGGTTTATTTTTCATATATGAATGTTACTTGGCAAGATTTTTATCGAGGCAACATTCATGCACTATTCATCCTTTTGATTTGGCACAAGTGTTAAAGGAAATTACATTTATGTGCCTTCATCAAAAGTATTTACTAGAAGGATAGTTTAGTCATTTCATTATGTATCACATATCATGTAAACCCTAGTTTGTAACCTATATATATAGGCATCTCATTCACAAGATATAGTGGAATAATCTCCTGGCTTGGTACGCCCCAGATGTAGTCTTTCAGACGAACTGGGTCAACAAATTCAGTGTTCTTCATTTTTCATGTTTATCGATTTTCCTAAAACACTATTTATTTTTTAAAAAATACTATATTAGTATTTAATGATGTTGTTGCTGACTAGGACAATAATCATATATTTATTTGTACACATCATATTTTGGGCAAGAGGAAAACTGCCTGAATTTTTAATTGTAAAAAAAATAAAGGTGGTGATTTATTTTGTCAATATCCAAAAGTTTTGATTAAATTGTAAAATTTTCAAAAGTAGTGATTTAATATGCAATTAAGCCTTTTTCTTTTCTTTTCTTTTCAAAATCCTATGTGTTGAACAAAAAGTATCTATGGTAGTACGTAAGGGTGGTCATTCGGTCGGTTCGGTCCAAAATTGGATCGAACCGAATATAATTAATATATCAATTTTTTAATTAAAATTCGGTCCTTTCGATTTCTTCGGTCTATTTGATTTTGATTGTCCAGAACCAAACCAAATCGAATAGACCGAATTTTTAAAAATTTAAAAATAAAAATCGAATTGGATTTTTTTGGACAGAATTGAATTGGCCGAATTTTATCAGTTGAATTCAATTTTCGATTTTTCCAATTTTATAAACACCCCTAGTAATGCGTACAAGCCTTATATATATTGCACAATGTTTGCTCCTCAAACGTTGCACATGAAGCTTTCGTTTACTCGAGTTATTCTATCTCGACAATTCTTAGTGGTGTATAATTTATGCAGTTATTTCATGTTTTACATACCTCAAGTTTTAATCTAAAAAATTTCTTTTGACTCCGCTATTTTTAAAACTATTTCTTACAAACACATTATTTAAATAAACTTATAATAAAAATATTGGGGTCAATATGCATTATATATTCTATGAGAGTATGAGAGGGATATAAGAGTGTGTATATACATAGCATTTTGAACATATTTGTAATATGAGTAAGTCTTTTGTATATTAGGTGCACCGTGCAATTCAAGTTCATTTTAAAAAAAATATACGTTTATTACTGAAAAGTCACATGTATTATTAATAAAAAGGTACACCATTAAAAACAAACTTTTTAACAATAACATGTGTGACTTTTCAATAATATTTTGTGTAACTTTTTAAAAATGCACTTAAGTTGCAAGGTGCACCTGGTGCATACAAGACTAAGACTTGTAATATATTTAATTTGATGAACCTATTTTAAAGTTATATGAGAATTGAGAATCTATTTGTAATAATTTTTTTTGTGTTTTTCTTCTTTATTCAGTTCTTTTTTTTAATTTGATAAATATTATTTGGATACATGATAATTTTTAGGGTTCGAACGGTAATATAATATGGATATTTTTCAATAAAAAAGGGCAAAAAAGATTATCCTAAAAAAATGGAACAAAATAGAAATAGTCCCTTTATATTGGACCAATTTTGTCCATTTTCTCTAAATAAAAAGATTGGCTTGTGTGAAAAATAAAACATTACAAATAAAAGGGACAGAGGGAGTATGCTCGCTCGGATTCTAAATTTTAAATTATCTACATTTATTGTTGAATAGAATGTGAATTAACTTAATGATGTATAGTTGTTAACTCATTTATTTCAGGCTCAATTCCCTGACTTCAGCCTTGTTCTCAAGTGTGATGGAGTTGTTATATGCATGACACACACTTGTTAACTCATAATTATTGGTGGGAAAATTATAAAATAGTTGAAAATTTTTACATTAATTATAAATTGGTTATGTGCAAAAAAAATATATTTCTGTGCAAAAAATTTTATTTTTATGTGCAAATATTGTGAATCAATTTGTAAATATAGTAATTCATTTAAACCTATATGCAAATGCCCCATTATTTATTTGCTTACTTATGTCATAATTATTCCTTAGGCCATCTCCGGCAGTTGCCTCTATGTTGGAGTTAATTCAGCACTACTCTATAATTGAGACAGTACTTTACTCCCAGCAGTCAGCTCTATTTTTTAACATTATAATATAATATTACATTATATTCATTTTAAATAATTTTTTTATTATATTATAATAGTTAAATTGAATAAAATTTTCATGCAAATTTAAATTTAAAATTTAATATAATATTACAACTGAAATTTGAGTTACACAGAAAAATAAAATTACAATGAAAAATAAAATTATAATTATATTATTTTATTTTACATGTATTATTTTATTATAAAAATATTAATTTATGTATAAAAATAAAATAAATACAAAATATATACATATAAATAATATATTAATTATTTTTAAAATAAAATAACTAACTAAAAGATATAGAACTTAGAATTTAATTAAAAGAAAAAAGGTGGGGGAGGGATGGCGCAGCGCCACATACGGCGCTCAATACACGCCATAAGCCCACCCCTCTATTTTGGAGCATGGTTTTAGCAACTTGTTGGGAATAAAATTAGAGAAAACTGCTTAGTTTACATATATAACTGCTGGAGAAGTACCATCACTATTTAAATCACAGCATGTCATTTGGTTCCAACAATTTTTTTATGAGTTACTATAAATTGTGATTAAAACAAATTATATTTTGTCTCATGAATATATGTGATCCTGTGAAATTTTTCTATCTGTATTACACGATTTTTTATAGTTATTAATTCAAAATTTGGTACTCATTCAAATTTATTGATCCCTTATAAGTGGTGAATGCCTAGGGGAGGGTTTAAGTAGACTTCAAAACAATTTCTATCTTTTTAAGAAATAGGATATTAGAGCCATCAAGTACATTCTATAAATTTAAAATAACAATCTACAAGAGTTATGAACCACAAAAGTTACAACTGTAGACTATGAAGTTTACTGCTGCAAAGTTTAATTAAAAAACTTTCAGAATAAAAACTAACACCTTGTAAATAATATCTGAAGGGTTTCACACTTAAAATTATATTGAAAAACCTCCAAATAGGCAGCGGAAAAATAGTGTAAGTGTTAATGAAAAACAATATGGAAAAGTGAAATTAACAGCTGAGTGACTAGAGAGTCTACAACTGTAGATTCCAGTTCCTTGTGTAACACAAAGTTTTATGCAATTTTCAAATTAATGATGAATGTAACTGAATGTAAATATGCAATAAACAAAATAATAAGTAAATAAAGCAAAGTAACTAAGAACAACATGTTTATAGTGGTTCAGAGTCTATGAATAAGACCTCCTACATTCACTGTTACACCACTCAGGTGCCAAATTCACTAGACAAGATCACAAAGATCAATTACAAGTGTTCCCCCTCATAACTAGATCTCACAAAAATTTCTAATCTAAGTAAAACATAATACTTAACTTATTCACTCAGAATAAACAAACTCATTAAGAGTTTCAAAACAAAAAAAACTCACAAAGATATATCTACACAAAGTAGAATAGATATAAAAATGTCTGAGGGAACAACAACAAAAATGTGATTCTTTCTAAGAAATCCTAACCAACTATCCTATGAATCACAAAGAAAAAATAATATATGATGAATTCTCTCAAAATATGTTGGCTGTAGATTTGCTCAAAATGAATGCTTGCTTGCTCAGGTTGTTGTTATTGCTTCCTCTGAAATCGTAATCTATTTATACTGAAAGAGGTGTGTCTTATCCGTTAGAAATTCAAATTTGAATTCTGGATAAGGCCCCTCTTTCTCTCTATAAATTTCCACATGTGTGAGGTGATCCTCCTTCACACAGGATAGTACTGAGTGTACTATTTGTCTTTATCCTCAGAATCTGGTTCAGCTTTGAAATTAATCTTCAATAATCTTCCAGACTTTAGAATAATATCTTCCTTCAGTACTCCTTAGTGAGTGCAAACTTGCTTCACTAATCTAAGTTAAAAGGGTCTTGATAACCTCTTGAAATAATAATCTTGTACTCTAATTTTTCAACGGTCTACATAGTTGTAGGTTTCCTTGGTCTTTGCAGCTTCAACTTCTGCAAATTCAATCCCAGTTGTAGGAGCAACTTTACAACTGCTAGGTCTAGTCCTGTTGTAGGTTCATCAACTCTGCAGCTGTAGACTTTTCTTTTACACTGTAAAATCCTTAGCTCTTAGAATTAACCTGAAAAAAAATTAGTATCTACAAGAATATATATATGTTTTGCTATCATCAAAATCTAATCAAAATAAGGTACTAACAAAACTATTCAATGAAAATTTGGAGAGACAATGTGTGGGTCACTCAATTTCTAGTAAGCTTGGCAGTGGGACAGGGAATCCCCGATCCTCGCGGGAATCCGTCTCGAACGGGGTGGGAAATTCCCGAAAGAAAGGGGGAAGGGGTCTGGGACAGGGATGGGGAAATTTTTTTCTCAGTAGGCGGGATGGGGATTGTATTCTCCGCCCCACGAGGATCCCCACCCCGTTCCCACAGGCCCATCATAATATATATAAAACTAATTAACCATTCATGTAATATAATGTATAATATATCAAATTAATGTATTTTATGTATTTTAAATTTTAATAATACTTTTATATTTTTATTTATTCTAAAATTTTCTTGATTATGCTTAAGTAGAAATTATTTAAAATTAAAACAAAAGTTCGTGGGATAATGAGGAATCCCCGCGGGAGCAGGTTCCCCGGCGGGGCGGGGATGTGGATAGATTTTTTCTCATGAACTTCACAGGGACAGAGACAGAGAATCCCTGCGACCGCGAGGACGGGGATGGGGATTGGCCCCTCGTCCCCGTTCCGTTGACAAGCCTTATTTCTAGTGTCATGGTCCCCTGACTTCAATCTTGTTCTTGAGTGTGAGGGAGTCAGGAATGCTTTCTTATACTATATTTGTTATATCTTGCTTGTGCTTGCTAGAGGTTTCTTTCCTTATGTACCTCCACTAATCTAAATTATATTATTGCATTGGGCTTCAACAAAACTTTTTAATTATTGTTAAAGTCACATTGTTTCAATGAGTGGATAATAAAATGTTGAAGTTGTTAGAAACTTTAATTTAATCATATAAACATGTCTCTATACACAAATGTCTGAATACCAATAATCTATCATTGATTATTTAAAAATTAAGACGACTTTAATCATAATAGCGGAAGCATACATGGATCCATGATTTGAGACTCAATAGAAATGATTTCTCAAACAATCAGTTTCACCTCTTAATTACTTTTCTACAGAGAGAATACAAAATTGTGTGATGAATGTACTGATATTTGGGGACCATTACCCTTATTTATAATAATAAGTTATCCTTTATTTCAATTTGGTCCCTCAACAAATTAAAATCACTTAATGGTATATACACATAAAGCCCATAATTATTTAATACTCATATAGGCGACGTGGGAGTCCGCCCTAGCCTCGGCAGGGTAGGAGTGGTGGGAGTCTGCTGCCTCCATTGGTCGATTCAGATGTCACAATTTCAGATGAGAATGAAACCATGTCGGATGTCAACCACTTTGCTCCTTTGGCGCCCACTCGACGCGGCCGGCTGGATGACAATTTGCGTTGGGAGACCGACTTCATGTTAGATATTCCTAAATTTACTGGTGCTCTTGACCCTGCGAGTTCCTTGATTCGATCGTTGTTGTGGAGGACTTGCTAGATTTCAAAGCTGTGCCCAACAATCGTCGTGTTTCACTGGTGGCCACTCACTTTTGCGTACGAGCGTCTTCACGGTGGCAGCAATTGAAGACATCACGGGTACGTGATCGGAAGCCCAAAATTCAGTCTTGGGTAAAGTTTCGGAAATATTTAGAAAGGGAATTTCTCCCCTATAATCACGCCGCAATTCTTTACCAACAATTTTTAGTGTTGACTTAGGGATCCCGCTCCATTGATACGTATACTGATGAATTCTATCGCTACCAATCCCGGCTGGATATCTGGGATTCTCCGGCGCAACATGTTACGTATTATGTCGGTGGCCTTGCCCCCCATTCACGGTACTATTCGGTTGTTCACCCCGATGAGTGTATCAGAGGACTATCAGCGCACAATTCTGGTGGAATAGCAGATGGGCCGCCATTCGATCTTCTTGCCCCTACAATATGGGCGTCCGCCTCCGCCAACCGCTCCGCGAGCAGTTCTTGCTCGTCCAACATTCCATAGGCTCCAACCGCTGACAGTTCTTGCAAACCACCTTACCTTCCGCCTGAGATCGGATCTTCGTCTTCTGCAATTCGGTGCTTTGCCTGTGGGGAGTTGGGCCATCGCGGGGCAGCTTGCCCACATGCTCGACAACGCGCTCTTTTGATGGATAAGTGGGACTTCTTTCTCTTCCTCCCAACCGACTTATGATGATGGACAAGTATTGACCCTTCTAGAGCAAGACGAGTATGCTGATGAGGGCCGCTCCTTGTCCTTCGTGTTTGGCGGCCAAATCTCTCAGTCTCTCACGATGGACACCATGCAACGTAACCATATATTTGAATCGAATTGCACTATTGGAGGTAAAATTTATCGCTTTATTATTGACTCTGGGTCGTGTGAGAATGTCATGTCATTGGATGCTGTTAATAAATTGAACTTGGTTTCCGAACCCCACCCGTCCCCTTATACTTTGGCATGGATACAACGTGGAAGTGCTGTAACTGTGGATCATCGTGTGCATGTTACGTTTTCTATTGAGGTTAAGAATAAGGATGTAGTTGTATGTGATGTAGTACCAATGGATGCATGTCATTTGTTGTTGGGATGCCCGTGGCAGTTTGATCGGTCAGTTATACATGATGGTCGTCTTAATACTTACAGTTTTATTTTTGAGGGTGCTCGCATTATTCTACATTTTGTTCCGCGCACCTTATCTAAATCATCTAAGTCATTATTATTGTCATGAGCTGCTTTTATGGCTAAGGTGCTCTCTGCCCCTTTTTTGGTTTTACTGTTGGATGTCGAGTCGCTATCTGTTTTGCCCCTTGTACACCTTCTTATCCATGTCCTACTTAATGAGTTCTTGGATATATTTCCTGGTGAGTTACCCAACGGATTGCCACGTTTGCCGGAGTTTGCCCATAACTCGGTTGTGAGCCGGACCACAGGCCTCGCTCCTTTTTAGGTTGTGTATGCAGTTGATCCTCGTGGTCCCGCAGATTTATTTTCTATTCCCTCTCCGGTGTGAGTGGATGTGCGGGTAGTGGATATGATTGATGCCCTTCGCGCAACTCATCGAGCCACTTATGATCAGTTAGTAGCATAAAATGTTGGGTACAAGGCTGCAGCGGATAAGGGACGACGTGCATTAGAGTTCGCACAGGGAGATTTTGTTTGGGAGGTTTTGACCCGTGATCGATATCCCCCCATGAATGCAACAAATTGTCTGCTTGGAAAATTGGACCTTTGGAGGTTCTTGAGAAAATCAACCCCAACACCTACCAATTGCGGCTGCCTTCTTATTTTCGTACTTCAGACGTTTTTAACGTGAAGCATTTGATACCATATACATGTGAAAACGATGAAAACGCCACCACTGTTTTGGATTCGCGGTCGAACCTTTTCTTGGGAGGGGGGGGGGGGGAGAATAATGTGGCAACAGTCTCACTCGATTACATGGGAATTTTTGTTGTGTTAAATAAAGCTCATGGACTTTAAGAACCTTACATGGGCCGTGTTTTAGTATTTATATCTCGTTGTAAAACATTATCAGGATTGTAGATTTTTGTGATTGAAAACTTTGAGATGGCACCTAGTATACGTAGTATCAAAAGGTGATCGTGTTCTTCGTGTTAATCTTCCGCTACGTCAGGTGATCCCCTTCTCTTTATAAAAATTGTTGAACTTCTCCGAGAGATACTCCAAGTCATTATCACTTTAAATGTGCTTTATCTTGTTGCCTTTTCTATTTTCTTTTGTTGTGCAACCCACTCTTTAAACTTCTCAACATCTTGACTCTTATATTTCAGAATGAAATACTACACCTTTCTGCTGTAATCATCGATCTATGAGGGTCATGAAATATTTCCCTCCGTTAAGTCATTTTTGGGGCATATTGTTTAAGAAAAAATGTAATTAGCATATATAATTTGTATAATTGAGATTGTGAGGTGAAATTTTAAGGGTAATCATTTAAAGAAATATTTTTACTTTTAAAATATGCAAACTTTTTAGGAATGAAGATAATATCATTGAAGAATTTCATCTCATGAAAGTTCAAATTTATAAAATGATGCCAAATAATTTATTTATATTAATTTTTATATGTCAACATGGTCAAAATAAATCAATTCTTGGGCTCATGCTATGTACTCGGTAAGGTTGCGCCACACATGATTTTTTTCTCCTTTCTTCATTAATGCTACATAAGAACACTAAATAGTTAATTCATATATCATTTAAAATACTCAGAATCCATGATAACTAAAATTAATGCATTTAGCTTGAACAAATATATACACACTTCAGAAATGATATGCAAGTCAAGTTTTTGAATTTGAAAAGGAAAACCACTCAAACAAAGGGAGTCAATCCTAAATATAGCAGATGATGCAATAAAAGAAAGGAAAAAAGTCGATGTACCTGCTTGATAAAAGGTGTATAATACACAAGGTTATAGAAGTCGAAATCGGAAATCGGGCGTTTTTGCCCGCCTAGCGCCTAGGCCGCCGCCTACTTTTTTTTTATTTTTTTTATTTTTTTTATTTAATTAAATTATACCGTGCGTAAGTTGGGCCAAAATTTCATTAGTGGCGCATGAGACATATATCTAAACCTAAAATTTCAGAAACCCACTTATCCACATTGTACCATCTATTATACTCTGGCAGTCTTGTCCTCTTCCTTCCTCCACGGATTTTCAGCGGCCAGGAACCGCCGCCTCCTCCACCTCAACCGCCGCCTCCTCCCACGCCGGCGCACCCGCTGCCTCACGCTGTCAACCGAAGGTATAATTGAATCTGATTATATTTTAATTTTATTAGGGTTTCAAAATTATTTTGAGCAAGTGTGGGCTCCTCAACTGCCGCCTCCTCCCACTCCTGTGTGCGCTACATCAGACAGCCTCGCCTCCGCGCTGCCACACGCGACGCACGCCCTGCCGTCCACGGCCACGCCACGCTGTCGTTTTGTTTCAAAATCCATCTCGTCCACCTCGTCCGCCTAGGGCCGCCTAGGCGGTTTTCTGCCTGGTCTGACTGTTTTCTCAAAAATTGGGTCGGGGCGAAGCGAAGCCGCCTAGGCCTAGGCCTATTTTTGCATCTATGATAATACATGTGACAAAATTAAATTCTTCTCAATTAATACTCTCTCAATCCCTTTTTAATTATCACATTTTATCTAAAATAATATTCCTTTTTAATTGTCACTATACTAATATCAATGCGAATTTGTCTAATTTATTCCAACCATACCCATAATAAATAGTATTATTGGTTATCATTTTGTAATTATATATAACTTATTAAATAAGTGTATTTTGATACCATAATATATAAATGAATAGATTGATTTGTATGAATGAATAAAATATTACAATGAAAAGGGCGGAGGGATATGCAAACTCGGATTATAAATTTGAAATTTTGTGCATTTAATTATTTTTGGATATGTAAAAAGAATTAACTTAATGACATGTTAACTCATCATTATTAGTATTGTTTTCTTTATTTGTTCTACTAATTAGAGTAATTAACCATCCCCTCCATTTCTTTAAGCGTCATCCATAGGGGTGGCAAATCGTGTTATCGTGTCGTTTATCGTGTCGACACGATAACGACACGATAAGGTGAAACACGAACACGACACGATAAGATATAGCTAAACACAAACACGAACACGAAAATTTTCGTGTCAACACGACACGATAATGACACGAAAGTTTATTTATCAATTTTAAAAAATTAATAAATAAATAAAAACACGAAACGACACGATAAGAACACGATAAGGACACGGAAATTAATAAATTTTATATTTTATTATCAATTTTAATAGTAATATATTTAATATTTTATATTTAAAATTTATTAACTTGCTATTATCAGATACATATTAGTAATGTATATCAGACCACTAACAGATTAACAGGTTGCTAACGGGTTAATGAGTCATCTGTTAATTTTATCGTGTTTAACGGGTTGACACGACATGAACACGACACGAAATATTCGTGTCCTTATCAGGTCGACACGATAAGGACACGAACACGATAAGCCTAAACACTAACCCGCAATTTTCGTATCGTTTTCGTGTCGTGCTATCGTGTCGTATACGGAATTGCCACCCCTAATCATCCACCACCCGGCCGTGTGATTTTATTCATCAAATCTTCAAAGGTATATGTTTATTTTATTGTTAATTAGTATATATCTTTTTCTACTAATTATTAGATTGATTTCTTCTTCTTCTTCTCCCTTTTTTTTTAATAATTATGTATACCAAAGAAGTCTTAGGAGCAAAGTGATTGATGCCTTCTCTAATCTTCAATTTTTATTCATCTTATTTTCTAAATCCTTAAGTACTCTTGAGTTACTCCCTGCTCTATTAATTTCTTGTAATTGATACATATATGTAGATATAAAAAGTGAATATGCTATACATATATATATCAATCTTGTGTTAATTAAACAAATTAAGGCTTCATTTCAGATCTAGACAGATTAAATAGAGAAACATGCATGACAAAAAATGAAACATTAATACTCGATCGCCATTGTTAAATTTATTTTATACCATTGTTAATAATGGAACAATTCTATTATTTTAATTATGAAAAGTTCAATTTATGTTGAATTAAATTTGTTATTCTTTTCTTCAACATCCTTTATATGTATATATATTTATTCTATAATAAAAGAGGTAGTGTCGTAAAATTGGCTAGTTAGTCGGCCAGTTACCTCCCGGTTGCAGGTAAGCTCCTGGTTGCAGTCATTTTTTTAAAAATTTATCTCTTTCTGTCTATGTACTCTGCACTGTCTTCTCCTCCGATTACAACTACCAACCAAGACTGTGGTATTTGTAGCTTCGCCACCCCATCGCTCTTTTCTCACCGTCTTTTATCGTGTTTCTCAGGTAACTTTTAGATTCATTTATTTTTCAGAGTTCTAATTTATTGTCTGTCTTTTATATTGCCAACCAAATTCACCATTTGAAAATATAAGTGAATATTGCATTGGTTCGTAACAACTTACTTCTTTTAGGACAAATCTGAATATGTTGAATAGCACATTGCTCCCGGTCTTCACATTCTAACTATATTCCAGCAATTTCAGATGTAGAAGGTTTATTAAAAACATTTTTGCCCGATACAGGGTCAGCTTGTAATACAATTTTATACTAATTCAAGTTCTGAAAACTTTTAAAATGTGCATTAATATTTCAACAACTGTTTCATTGAATTTTGAACTAATAGAGGTGCGATTTCTGTGTCAAAGAAGTATAGTTGAAGGTTTTTTAGTTTTTCATTATCTGGTGGTATTAATTGGACCATAAATTGATAAAGTTGGTCTTGCAATCGAAATGTATAAATTTCATCATTTTTTCTAGCCAAAAACTTGCCTGAATGTACACATATAGATGTGAATGCAAGCATGTTCCTCAATGGAAAATCGTAGACATGCAAAAATTAAATAAAGAAACAAACAACCACTGTAAAATGTTCATGAAGATCTATTTCAATTTATAGCGAGCAGTCCCGATATGTTACCTAATGTATCAAACTGTAAATTTACGATGCTAAACGTAAACTTGGAACCTCCTGCATTATGTTGCTCATTAGGAGAAATAAAACTTTTAGAATCTGAGATTCTAATTTTTTGTAATTGTGGAATCGTCATTAATAATTTACATCGTATGCATTTATTTCATAAGTTCAGGAAAGGCCGTACTATTCTTTTTATTAAATGTTTTGTGTGATGGTACCTTTAAACCTTGAATATTTTTCGTGTAATCTTATTATAAATTTTATTTTTGAAAACATTATTAAAATGATCAACACGTGTAATGACTTCACGAGTTCATTGAAAGTTGCTATCGGCGCGTTTACGTGAACTCCTCTACATTATAAACCCTTACAATATTTGCATATCTCCATTTTATGAGCAGTTTTCTTCAAATTATATATTAATTACTATGTATTAGTATACTTAATGGTCGTCACTGCAATAAACCCCTCGCTCATTAACCTCTTAAGTACAATAAACGAATGCCATATAATATTAACTAATTACTAATTAAATATATTGAAAACCAAACTATTGATTGTTTTGGGTTCTTTATTTGTATGTTTAGATGGTGCACAATTTTGACCTCAACTGTCCACAATTCCTGAAGACATGTACATCACAAACTCCATATGCGGATGTTGAAACTAATAGAGGTATCATAGGTTCACTAAGAAAGATAATATTGAATTAGAGAAAAATAATATTAATCACCAACTTTGAAAATTGATAAATTAAAAAAAAAATGCAAATTTTTTAGAAATAAAGATAGTATCGTAGAATAATTTCATCTCATCTAAAAGTTTTAACATATAAAATGATGCTAAAATAATGTTCCTTTTTAATACTCTCTCGATCAATTTTTAATTATCATATTTTATCTAAAATAATGTTCCTTTGTAATTGTCACCCTGCTAATATCAATACGAATTTGTCCAATTTATTCCAACAATACCCATAACAAATAGTATTATTGATCATCATTTTGTAGTTGTATACTTAATAAATAAGGCTATAATTATATTTTGATACCCTAATAAATGAATAGATTGACTAGTGTGAATGGATAAAATATTACGGATATAAAGGGTGGAGGAAGGACTTGGATCCTCTCCATTTCTTTGTGTAAATTTCTCCTAAAGTTAGAAGAAAGATAGACACAATATATAGACCCGAGTCCCACAAATTTGTATTTTATTAATTATTTTAATTTTGTGTTTATTTCTCTTTGAAATTCACAGAAAATTTATACTAAAGAAATGGAGAGGATCCATGGGCATGGATGGATATGCACGGATTATAAATTTAAACTTATCAGCATTTATTGTTGGATATATAAAAAGAGAATTAACTTAATGATATACAGTTCTTAACTCATTATCATTAGTATATATTGTTTTCTTTAATTGTTCTTCTACTAATTATACCATCGGCTCCATTTGTTTAAGCATAATTCCTTGCCCGGCCGTGAGATTTTATTCATCATGTCTTCAAAGGTATGTTCATTTTATTGTAAGTATTTTTTTCTACTAATTACTTAGATTGATTCTTCTTCTTTTTTTTGTAATAATTCTCTGTGAACCAAAGAAGTCTTAGGAACAAGTGATTGATGCCTTCTCTAATCTTCAATTTTTACATCTCATTTTTTAAATCCTTAAGTACTCTTGAATTACTTCCTAATTTCTTGTAGAAATACATTTGATAATTGATAAATGCAGATTTATAAAGTGAATATGTTATATATTTCAATCTTGTGTTAATAGGACAAATTAAGGCTTCATTTCAGATCTAAATAGAGAAGCATGACGAAAATGAAACTATTAATACTCAATCGCCATTGTAATTAATACTGGAACAATTCTTTAATTTTAATTATATAAAATCCAATTTATATTGAATTAAATCTGTTATTCTTTTCTTCCAACTATATATATATATATATTTCTATATATATATATTTGTCCCCAAGGAGAGCTTTTTGTTAACAAGATTTTTAGAGTCAATATATATGGCTCTAGATGATTTTTAATAAAGATCTAATTAATGTCTATTAATTTTTTTAAAGTCATCGAATCTGTATATACTCTATACACATATGTTATGATTAATTAGGTGATACTACGGTTCGTTAATTCATTTGTATATTGATTTTTTGCTATAATATTTTATTCTAAAGTCTTTAAGATAAAAAAACCGTCTACAGGTCGGACCCACTAAAATCTCTTAATCTCCCGTAAGAGTTGAATACATTTGCTATCTCTATATCAAAGAATGTTGTGTTCTTGTTCTTTATTAGTTTTTGTAATTGTGGAATCGTCATTAATGATCTACATCGTATGCATTTATTACATAAGTTCAGTAAAGACCGTGCTATTCTTTTTATTAAATTTTTTGTG
>JAPKLY010003966.1:0-16408 GCA_026898435.1 Prunella vulgaris
TCTCCAAGACTCGGTTCAGGACCTGCTTCATCCTGTTCCGATCACCAACGGCCCCGGCAGCACATCCTACTCTGATGACTTCTTCAGATATTGCTTTCCGGTCCAGTTGCTTGTAGTTCCTGAAGAGTGGAGGAGAGTACTTAATGAATTCCGGAGGAGCAATCTCTACACCTTCAGTGTCAGCATGTCTGATTATTTCAGCCCATAGATCCGGATGCTCCTGTGCCATCCAGTGATGGAGTATGACGTCTTTTTCTTTAGATTGATCATCCCATAACCCCACCACATAGAATAGGTAAGCCCACCTATTCCGGATCGGAATCCATACCTCCAACATTTCTATCGAAATGAAATCCTCTACGAACTGGAGTGGAGGAGGACCTTGATCTGGATTGACCACCAACTTCCTCTGAGTTTTCATTCGAGATCCAGAAGGCAAAGTTTTCTTTTTCTGAACCTGCGAAGTCAGGTACTCATTGGACTCTTTTAATCGTTGGATCTGACTGAGCATCGAAATCTCCTTCATCTTCGCTATCTTCTCCGCCTCAGTCATCACCATCTTCTTCTGAGTGGTCAACCCCGGGTGCATCTGTTCCTCCATCTCCTTGTACAAAAGTTCCAGAGCGGGACCCTCAGAGGACTTCAACCTCTTTGGATCTGAACCTTCAGCAGCTTCGATGGCAGCTACGGACCTAGTCCTTTTTCTGTCCGTAGCTTTCAGTTCAGGGGGGAAGTCCTTCTTCTTGGCTTTCCCAGCAGCTATTTGCTTCTTCCCTTCCCCCTTTTTGGCATCATCGTCGTTGATTTGGCCAACGACCTCGTTTACTGACTCTGCCAATAAAGTGAACTGACTGTCCATCTCAGTCTGCTTTGCCTGCAGTTGCCCTATCTGCCCTGCCATCATCCTCAGATCAACACTGAGCGCATCAACAACTGAATTATGTTCTTTCTTCAGCCGTGCTTCGAAGCTCGTTATTTGGTTTTTCCAGGGCAGAGGTAATTTCCATCTTCTCTTGTGCAGACATCTCACTCAGCATCTCATCCTTTAGTTCAGCCTTCAGCTTGGCCAGCTTTTCATCAACCAGTTGATCAATCTTTTCAGGCAGTTGTTGATCAAGAAAAGTGGCAAGCTTGTTCTCCTGCTGAGTTTGCGCATCAGAGACCATTTGATTGCAGCTTTGAATGGCCCCTTTTGCTTGCTCAGAGATAACAGTGAGATCTACTGAGTGTTGAGTCCTGACTTCTCCAAGAAGGTCAATGGATGCATGCATATCAGTTCCCATCTCATTCAGGTCACGATCCAGCCTATTCATCTTCTTATTCAGCACTTCAGAATTTGAACCAACCCGGCTTGTTTTTCTCTCGATGAGGATTACCCTTCTGTGAAGATTGGCAAGGGCTCGTGAGGAGTTCTGAACATATAGTGACTCGGGGGTGATCCATTTTCCTTTGACTCGGACCAGACCTGTTGGACCCTCTCCTGAAGCCTCCGCAGTCCCGGGTCCCAGGATTGCTTCATGGGCCGGTGCACTGACCCCTTCAGTGCCACCTTGCTGAGCATCATCAACAATCATAACAACCTCTTTCTCAGCTTCTTTCTCTTCCTCTTTTCTCTCAGGCTCTGGCTCAGGATAGATGCGACAGACAGTTTTGATGAAGTCTGCCATCTTGATCAGACGATGCAAGGAATTTACCTCAAAGTGATCAAAGAGATCAGCTTCAGATTCAGCCATATTGTCCCATCCTCTGGACTCTCCAAGCTGACATAGTTCAGGCCAGGTGGCACTCCTGATCATGGCATAGGTGCGAAGTTGCACAACAGCCTCCTTCTGAGCATCTGAGAGGTCAGGAAACCTCTTCTACACTATCTCCGCCGCCGTTCCCCTTGCCACTATTTCAAAATCTGGCAATGTCTTCTCATCAGGCGCAGGGAAAGGCCATGGAACCTCAGCCTGAACTGCTTTAGCAACCTCCTTCTGAACTCCTTCCTCCTGAGCAGGTTCCCCCTGATCCTCACCCAAGGGGGCCTCCAAACCCTGATAAGTTGATGCAATGTCAAGGATCAGTGGGTTTGGATCAGTGGGTGCAACATCCGGAATGGCAGAGATAGGGGCGATTTCAAGAGCAGCCTGAGCTGATTCCCTCTCCGGATGTGTATGCTGAATCACTTCTTCAGCAGTCTTCTCTTCCACGAGTTTCTTCTTTCGCTCCTCTGACCCTGGATATAAGAATGTCAGTTTCTGTTGCTTGGGTCCTGAGGGCTTAGGTTTGTCCTCTGCTGGCTTCGAAATATCGGACTCAGAAGATTTGCCCGCCTGAGCCTTGACTCTCCCAGTCGTGCTCGCCTGAGCCTTCTTCTTCTGAGTCCTCGGTCTTCTCTTGGTGCCAGCATCACCAGAATAAGCTCTGAAGAGATCTATCTTCGCTGGAATCTCGAGTGATTGGGTTTGATCCACATCACCGAGATTCAGGGTCTCCAAGATCAGAGAAATCTTGGTGCCAAAGTGCATTTTGGCCTCGAATGTCGCCTGACCCTCCGGCGAGTACTTGATTTTATTGGTCTCAGCTACCAGCAATTGGAGGAAGTAATCCTCCCAGTTAAAATTGTGCTTTGAGGCATCAGAGATCGCCATCATCGTATATAATTTTGGCCAGGAAATCTGCTCCAGCCCTCCAGCAATCCCCATCACTCCCTGACTAGTCAGGTCAAAGAAGTGACGATTCTCAGTCCTCAGCACAGATTTGTTCAGGCCAGACTTCAGGACCACATCACCATCGCAGAGGGACTGGAGATAATCCTTCTCAGTCCCAAACCCATAATCAACAGGGCTTCGTCCAGAGTTGGGAAGATTAAAAACCTCCTTAATCTTCTCCCTGATATTGAGAGTGACCCACCTCCTGGTCATCTCTTCCTCACCATCCTTCCCCTTCACACACGAAGTCAGGGGAATGCAAGTCTCCCACTCCTGGGAATCCTTGTTCTACGCCATTTTGAGATAGAAGGCAGCAACAAGATGGGGATGGAGTCTCTGGGGTCTTGTGGTGATAAATTGCAGAAGTCCTGCATTTTCAAAAAGGTCCTTTACAGGCAAGATGTCAGGAAGATTAGAGGTAAAGTCTCCAAATGGTTCCTAATGGATTTCGTTTCTGAGATGAAAAAGGTTCTCAAAGAACGAGTCCACAGAAGGAGAAGCCATGAATGTAATATGAAGATATGAAGAAAATCGGTTTGCAGAGAGAGAAATATATCAAGAAAAGATTTGAGTGCATAAAGGTTGCAATAACAAAAACTTCCCTTATTTATACTAAAATCCAGTTTTAATCGGATGGCTCAGAAAATTATGACTTATGAGATTCAATGGTTAAGATTAAAACGCAAGATGCATGAAGACTCTTCGGTTTTCAACAGTAATGAGTCAAAACTTTATCGAAAACTGTTCCCGCCCTCTGTGCATTAAATGCGCGTCAGAGCATATCCGTATTAAATTCAAATAATTTTCATTAAATAATAACTGAATATTAAATGAATGGCTGGGATTAAATGACAAAATAAATTGATTTGACAATACGGCAAACAGTATCAAGGATGATGCACGCAAGATACGATGACTGAAAGAAAATCAGAAAACATACCAGTCAGTCAGATTTGTATTCTGACTGATACCACATTTGACCTATCAAGGTGACAAGCCCTGAATTCAGTGTCCTGAATCTTAATCAGTCTGTACTGATCATCCCTTTCATACTGAATGTTCCCCCTACAACCATTCACATTCTCTCTGATATTCCTTCATCCTGAGTCCTAGTTAGTCATTCCTCCTGACCTTATGCATTCTGATTAGTGATTCAGATTGAATCTCCTAAGCCTGGGTCAAGGAGTCCTAACTCTACTGATAACTCAACAAACCTGGTTTCAGGCAAAGCCTTAGTCAGGATGTCAGCTCTCTGTTTATCAGTAGGGACTCTCTCCATCCTGATGTCCTTCTTCTCAACATGATCTCTGATAAAGTGATGCCTGATGTCTACATGCATACACCTTGTGTGTAAGACTGGGTTTTGGGATATGGAAATGGCACTATTATTGTCACAATAAATTGGGACTTCATTGGCCTCAATTTGGTAGTCTCTCAGTTACTGTTTAAGCCAAAGAATCTGAGAACAACAACTGCCTGCTGCCATATACTCAGCCTCAGTAGTAGACGTTGCAACACTGGTTTGCTTCTTTGAAAACCAAGAGATCAGTTTACTCCCTAGAAACTGACATGTGCCTGTAGTTGATTTCCTATCAAGCCTACAGCCTCCATAATCTGCATCTGAATAGCCAGTCAGTTCTAGGTTGTCATCAGAGGGATACCAAAGTCCTAAATTGACTGTACCTCTTAGGTATTTCAGTATCTTTTTGGCACTCTCTAGATGACTCTTCTTTGGATCAGACTGATACCTTGCACACACTCCACCCGCATAAGTGATGTCAGGACGACTAGCAGTCAGGTACAATAAAGATCTTATTAGTGCCCTATATTCAGTCTGATTTACTGAGACTCCTTCTTTGTCAGGATCCAGCTTCTCATTTGCGTTCATGGGAATACGTGAGACTTTGCTGGACTGAACTCCGAATTTCTGAATCAAGTCCCTCGCATCCTTGGACTGATTTATGAAGATTCCGGAGTCAGTTTGCCTGACTTGGAGACCCAGAAAGAAATTCATCTCTCCCATCATTGACATCTCATATTTCCCAGTCATCAGCTTGGAGAATTTCTCACAAAGCTTCAGATTAGGAGATCCAAAAATTATGTTATCCACATAAATCTGAACCAAGAGAATGTCCTCCCCTTCGGATATCCGGAAGAGGGTCCTGTCCACTGTTCCCTTCACGAACCCGTGATCTATCAGAAATTGGGATAGTGTATCATACCAAGCTCTCGGAGCTTGCTTCAGGCCATAAAGAGCTTTCTTCAGGTGATATACCTTGTCACCAACTTCGAAACCTGTAGGTTGCTCAACATAGACCTCCTCGTTCAGTACACCATTCAGAAAGGCACTCTTTACATCCATCTGATACACTTTGAATTTCTTGAATGTTGCATATGCCAGAAACAACCTGATTGCTTCCAACCTTGCGACTGGAGCAAAGGTCTCATCATAGTCTATTCCTTCGGCCTGAGAGTAACCCTTTGCCACTAGTCTGGCCTTATTTCTGACAACAACATTCTTTTCATTCCTCTTGTTCTAAAAGACCCACTTGGTGCCAATAACATGTTGACGCCTAGGTCTCTCAACTAACTCCCAAACCAGATTCCGCTCAAACTGATTGAGCTCATCCTGCATGGCTAGGATCCAGTTGGGATCAGCAAGAGCTTCTTCTATGCTCTTAGGTTCCTGATCACTCAGGAAACAACAAAACATAGCACTCTCACCAAAGGACAACCTCGTCCTAACCCCCTCATTGATATCACCAATGATATCAGCCAATGAGTGATCATCTAGCCATCGCCTCCTGCTGACGGGAGCACTGGGAGCTGCTGAAGTTCCCTCGCCTGATCCTGAAACATTAGTCTCTACAATAACAGGCAAAGAAGCGGAACGACCAAGAATAGGGGATACTGAGTCATTTCCTGAGGGTTGGCCAATATCAGAGACATTGTTTCCCCGTACAGAGTTGGACTCAGTAACTGTCTCAGGTGCAGAAGCATCATCACCTACAGTACGTACCTCAGGTTGAGTCTGTCCCTCCATCTGAGACTCAACATTCTCCGAGGCTGGGGCTTGCTGAGGGTTGGCCTGAGGTCCATCCTGATCTTCATCATCATAATCCCATCCTTTGGGAGCACTGACAAGTTTGATCTTGAATTCAGGATTTTTCAGACTCAGTCTTGTTACTCTCTTGGTAACCCCCTCAGTGTTAGAACTCGGAACCTGTTTCCTATGCACTGATGCAGTCTCATCAAACACAACATGAGGTGTTTCCTCCACACAAAGGGTCCGACAGTTATACACCCTGAAAGCTTTACTGACTGAGGAGTATCCTAAGAAAACTCCCTCATCAGATTTGCTATCAAAGGCTTTCAGCTGGTCTTTCCCATTGTTCAGGATGAAACACTTACACCAAAAATATGGAAATAAGAGATGCGAGGCTTCCTCTTGTTCCAAGTTTCATAAGGTGTCTGAGCATGTTGTTTGTTAAGCATATATCGGTTCTGAGTGTAGTAAGCAATATTGATTGCTTCAGCCCAGTACTTCTTGGGCAGTCCTGACTCAGCCAACATGGTCCTGGCAGCTTCCTTCAGGGTCCGATTCCTTCTTTCAGCTACCCCATTCTGCTGAGGGGTCCTGGCTGCAGAAGTCTCATGATCTATACCATGGTTAGTACAAAAGTCAGTTATAATAGAGTTTACAAACTCTGTTCCTCGATCTGATCAAATCCTGACTATGCCCTGACCCTGTTCAGTACTCAATTGCTTGAGTAACTCCGGAAGCTTGACCTGAGTCTCCTTCTTGTTCAGCAAGAAAATAACCCATGTGTACCTGGAATAGTCATCAACAACAACAAGGGTATATTTCCTACCATTTATGCTGACAGGAGTAACTGGACCAAAGAGATCCATGTGCAGGAGCTGAAGCACTCTGTCAGTTGAGAAGGCTTCTTTCTCTTTGAATGAGGCTTTGGTTTGCTTGCCTTTCTGACATGCTCCGCACACATGGTCTTTGCTAAAAACTTCATTTGGTAGACCATCTACAAGAGAAAGTCTAGAAATTTTGTTAATAATCTTGAAGTTTAAGTGACTCAGGCGTTTATGTCAAAGCCAACTGAGCTTTGAGGAGCTCTTAGCGACCAAACAAGTTTCAGGAGGACTGTTCTTGAAGTCAGCAAAATATACATTGCCCCTCCTGATACCTGTAATCAGAACCTGTAGTGTAGATTTGTCCTTCACAAGACACATGTTAGATGTAAATTCTACACTATATCCTCGGTCACAAAACTGACTGACCGAGAGTAAGTGATGTCTCGGTCCCTCAACATATGATACATTCAGTACACGGACAGAGCCAATAACAAGGGTTCTGAATCCCCTGGTGAAACCCTTAGAGTTATCACCAAAGGTTACCTGCGGGCCTTCTTGAGCTACATAATCCTGAAGGAGATCACGAAATCCGGTCATGTGCCTGGAACACCATGAGTCCAAGTACCAGTCCTTCATCAGATCCTCCTTCCTCTTCTTGTAGCCCGCAGCGACCTGAAAAGAATCAGGCCTCAGGTACCCATCTCGTACTGGGTCCTACGGAGTCAGCCATACCCTTTGGGATCCAGATTTGTTTTACAATTCTGATAGCATTAGAAGCGTAAACCTGTCTCCCAAAAACATCAACATACACAGTCTTCTTCCTTTGCGCCTGGGAAGTTGAAGGTGTATGGGTGTCAGCCTGAGGTTCAGGAGCCCTGAATTGGTTCCTGGGGGCGGGCCTCCTGTTCCTCTTTGGCCTAGGTGCATTGGGCTGGGGTCTGTCCTGAGAAGGAGCAGCTCTGGCCTGACCTCTTGGCACTTGAGGTCTGGTCTGAGTGTTATCGGAGTCAGGTCTCCGTTGCCTTTCAGAGGCCACCTGGTTTGTCCTTCTCCTTTGAGGATTGGAATGCTCCTGATGGGCTTTGTGCCATTCCTGAGGTGTCTGGACCTCAGTAGTCCTTGGCTTTGCCTGAGGCTTCCTCTGACTGGATTTCCTTCTACCCTGAGCATTTCCAGGCTGGGCCTGAGAAGTGCTAGGAGCAGAGTTCTTCCCAGCTTGAGGATTCCTAGGCTGAGCCTTGGAGTTTCCTTGGTTTGTCTTCCTCGACTCAGGATGAGGAGCCTTGGCCTTTCCCTTAGGTTTTGGCCTTGGTTCCTCAGTCCTTTGCCTGATAGGTTCAGCAGGCATTTTCTCCTTCCCTTTGCTTTTATCCAGACGAGCAACACTTGGGCTCTTGTCGTCAGTTTGGACAGGGACAAACTTCTTCTGAGAGTTGCTCCCTGAAACACCTCTCTTCTTCTTGCCCTTTGGGTCTTTTGAGGCATCATAGCCTAACCCAGCTTTAGCACCATCGGTCAGTTGAGAGAAACTTGTTAACTCATCCACCACTTGGGTAGATGTGTATAACTTCTTCAGCTTAACCTCAAGATGCCCATTTGTTTCTTTCAGGGCCTCAATTTCAGTGGTGTAGTGAAGCACCAACTCTTCATGAGCTTTCTCTTTTGAGATCAGCTCAAGATCCCAAGCAGTTTTCTCAGCACAAAGGCGATCTTTGCCACTCAATTTCAAACATCACTCTTAGAGCAATTCTCTCAATCATTAGCTGTTCCTGAGCGAGGAACAGATTAGTATCACGAGTCTCAATCAGCGAGCTAATTACACCCTTCAGTCTTTCTACCTCCAGTGGAGCTTCATCATGCTTGTTCCGAGCATGAAGCAGCTCTTCCTGGAGATGTACTAATCTGAGAGCTTCCTCAGTATCTCTCACTCTGAGAGACTCAGTTAACCGATCGTTCTCCCCACTCAGTTGTGCATTCACATCCACTGTGTGAGTATGAGTCTCCTGTAGCCTTGAGAAGTCTACCATCATTTGCTCTAGAGTGAGCTGAAGGTCGAGTTCTCTTGCTGAGTCTGAGCTAAGCTCAGGTGCGTGATCAGGAGAAGAGGCAGAAGAACATACCCCATCATCTGCCATCAGGCAGAGGTCATCATACTTCTCATCCGAGAAGAGTTCAGGGGACCGGCGTCCTGGGCCGTTTGAGTCTGAGGAATCCTCAGCAAGCATAGCTCTCTGGTCTGATGCCCTGAGCCCTCTCTTGGCTCTCCGATCCTCTCGCTCACAAGCACTGAGCTCCGGACAATCATACTGATAGTGTCCGGTCTTCTTGCAGTGGTAGCACTGATCTACATCAGAAGCAAACTTCTTGCCAGTGTACCTTTTATCTGATGACTCCCTCCTGCTCCCTGATGATCGTTCAGGTTTGGAGCTGGATCTTCTGGGCTCATCATCTCTCCTCTTCTCATCTCTGTGCCGATTAGGCTCATTGCCATCTCTCCTGGAATCTGAACCCCTCCTTTCTTCTCTTTGGGGGCTCGATCTCCTGGGGCTGGAGTACCTGCGATCATGGCTGTCAGTATAAAATTTCTTATACCTTCCGAATCGAGAGTTCAGTTTCTCGAATCGCCGCGCTATCAGGTTGTATTCCAAGGTCAGCTCATCTTTGTTCATGTCTTTCAGAGACTTAGAACCAGATCCAGCCTCATATTGTAATCAAAACACTCAGATTGTCCCAACAATTTCCCCCTTTTTGATGATGCCAAAACCCTTAAGCAAATTCCTAACCATCTATACAATCAACTGACTTAGTCAGTGAAACAACTCAGCACCTCCTGAAAAACTAGGCACCTAGTCTATAGGATGGAAACAAGGAATGAGTTAGTACATTTCTTGATAGGAATACAGAAAAGTAAATTCAGGAGTCAACAAGAAGTTGTACTCAGGAAAATAAAATAACTTCATTGATTGATCGGAAAGTACAAATATCCTGAAGCAATTACAATTTTTCATGACAACTAACTCCTGATCAGCTACTCTTCATCTCTATTCCATCGGTCGATTGGGATCTCATACATCTACAAGACTTGGTGTAGGATCTGCTTCATCCTGTTCCGATCACCAATGGCCCCGGCAACTCATCCTACTCTGACGGCTTCTTCTTGAATTGTTGTCCGGTCCAATTGCTTGGAGTTCCCAAAGAGTGGAGGAGGGTACTTGATGAATCCCGGGAGAGCGATCTCAACACCTGCCGTGTCAGCGTGTCTGATAATGTCAACCCAGAGATCAACATGCTTTTGTGCCATCCAGTGGTGGAGAATGACGTCTTTGTCTTCATTCAGGTCATCCCACAACCCCACCACGTAGAATAGATATGCCCATCTATTCCGGATTAGAATCCAACTTTTCAACATTTCCAAGGGAATGAAATCCTCAACCATCTGAAGTGGAGGAGGGCCCTGACCCGGAGTAACCACCATCTTTCTCTGAGTCTTCTTCCGAGATCCAAAAGGCACTTTCTTTTGCTTATGAATCTACGAAGTCAGGTACTCTTGATTCTCTTTCAGCCTTTGGATCTGACTGAGCAGCGACAACTCCCTCATCTTCGTCTGCTTCTCCGACTCAGTCATCACTAACTTCTTCTGAGTGGTTGATCCGGGGTGCAATCCCTCTTCTATTTTAGTGTAAATCGACTCCAGAGCAGGATCCTCAGAGGACTGCCTCAACCTCTTTGGATCTGAGCCTTCAGCAGAGACATCAGCTTCTGGGGGGAAGATTTTCTTCTTGCCTTTGCCAACCATTTGCTTCTTTCCTTCCCCCTTTTTGGCATCATCATCGTTGATTTTGCCAATGACTTCCTCAACTGATTCCGCCAAAATCTTGAACTAATCACCCATCTCTTGTTGTTTACCCTGAATCTGCCCAATCTGACTGGCCATGCCTTTCAGACCGGCACTAAGTCCCTTTACCGCCTCATTGTGATCCTGCTTCAGCCTGCTCTCTTGACTTCCCAACCTTGAGTCCAGGGCCCGCTGAATCTCCTTCTTCTCCTCCTCTAACATCTCTCCGAGCAACTCCGCCTTCAGTTCTCCCTTCAACTGAGCTATCTTCTCATCGACCAGCTGAGCAACCCGCTCATTCAGCTGCTGATCGAGAAATTTGGTTAACTTTGCATCCTGCTCAGCTTGGGCAGCTATAAGCATCTGAGTGCAGCCCTGAATTGTTCCTTTGGCCTGCTCAGTGATATAAGACAGTTGCACAGAATGAGATGTGTCAAAGTGTCCGAGGAGATCTATGGAGTCGTGCATCTCCTTGACCACGTCCTTCTGATTCTGCTGCACTTTCTTCAGACGAGTATTCATCAGTGCATTGTTCATGTTGCACCGATTTATCCTCGTATTGTGAATGCTAAGCATGCAGCGAAGATCAGACATTTCCCACGACGGAAGCTATTTTCTCTGAATTCGTCCACCAGAAACTTGGACAAGGTCACTTGAACCTTCTCCTGAAGCCTCAGCAGCCCCGGGTCCGAGGGGTGCGTCATCAGCCGGTGCACTGACCAAGTCAGTCGCACCTGGCTGATCATCATCAGCGATATCCACAACATCTTTTCCTCTTTCCTTCTCCTTTTCCACCATCTGAACCTCCTTTTTTGGCTGAGCGATCTCCTGCTCAACCACCTGATTTTCACCCTGAGCTTCACCAAGCGGAACCATTGCCAGTTCCATTCCATCTCCTTCCTTTTCAGGCTCAACAGCCGGAGTTACGGGATAAATTCTTCTGATGGTCTTGATGAAGTCAGAAATCTTTATTAGTTGGTGAAGGGAATTTATCTCAAAATGGTCGAACAGGGCTGCTTCATCATCAGCCAACTTATCCCATCCCTTCGTCTCTCCGAGTTGAACGTGCTCAGGATAAGTTGCATTCCGAATCATGGTATAGGTGCAGAGCTGCACCACTGCCTCCTTCTGAGCGTCAGAAAGGTTAAAGAATCTCTGATCCACCATGTCAGCTGCCATTCCCCTGGCCCAGACCTCAAAGTCAGGTAGAAGTTTCTCATCAGGCGTGGGGAATGGCCATGGATCATCAGCATGCTCCTCCTCAACTTTTTCTCCCACCTTCCTACCTTAATCACCTTTCCTGCTTTCAGCAGCCTCCACCTCAGCAACGGGTTCCCCCTGACCCTCGTCAGATCGGACCTCGACGTCCTGATATTCAGCAACAACATCGTGGATCTGAACATCAGCCACATCCTACTCATACTCAAACGGCAAAGGATCTGAGGGTGCAACCTCCGGAATGGCAGCAATGGGAGCAACCTCAAGAGGAGTCTGAGCAGGTTGTGTTTCCGGGATTGCTTGCTGAGTTTTCTCTTCCACAAGTTTCTTCTCTTCCACAAGCTTCTTTCCTCCCGAGCCTGGGAATTTAAAGCCCAGCTTCTGTTGTTTGGGCTCAGAAGGCTTGGATGCCTTTTCCTCAGTTGGTTTCTGGACCTTAGCCTCTGATGGCCTGCTCACCTGAGTCTTGACTTCTCCAGTCGTGCTCGCCTGAAGAGGTCAACTCTGGCCGGAATCTCGATGGAGTGAGATAGATTGATGTCTCCCAGAGGCAGAGTTTCCAAGATCAGAGAAATCTTGGAGCCAAAATGTACTTGCTTCTCAAATGTCGCCTCTCCCTTCGGCGAATACTTGATCTTGATGGTCTCGGCCACCAAGAGTTGCAGAAAGTACTCCTCCCAATTAAACGAATGAAGTTTGGCATCCCTGATAGCCATCATGATGTTCAGCTTCGGTCTGGAGATCTGCTCTACTCCTCCAACGATTCCCATCACCCCCTGACTAGTCAGGTCAAAGAAATGGCGATTGGGCGTTCGAAGCACATATTTGTTCAGCCTGGACTTCAAGGGGACTACACCATCGCAGAGGGAATCGATGTAGTCTTGTTCATCTCCAACCCCATACTCCACTGGGTTTCGGCCTGAATCCGGAAGATTGAACAATTCCTTGATTTTCTGCCTGATGTTGATGGTGATCTATTCCTCTTGATCTCGGGTTCACCATCCTTCTTCATCGAACTTGATGATATTGGGATGCAGGTTTCCCACTTATCAGTTTCCTTGTTCTGCGCCATCTTCAAATAAAAAGCAGCAACAAGCATAGGATGCACTTTCTGAGGCTTTGCAATGACAAAACGAAGTAGTCCAGCATCCTCAAATAACTCCTTTGCTGGCACAGTGTCTGGGTGATTCGAGGAGAAATCACCTATTGGTTCCCAGCATACCTCGTTCCTTAAGTGGAAAATATTTCCAAAGAAAGATCTTGTAGAAGGAGATGCCATGGATGAAGATTTGAAGATATGAAGGAGATAAAATGCAGAGAGAGAATATAGCAAGTGAAAGATTTGAGTGCGTAAAGGACGCAAAGACATAAACTTCCCCTAGTTATACTAAAATCCAGTTTTAATCGGACAGCTCAGAAAATATGACTCATGAGATTCAACGATTAAGATTAAGACGATTAAAATGCATGGATGCGGATTGAGCCTTTTCAGTTTTCAAAATTAATGATTCAAAAACTTTATGGAAAACCGTTCCCGCCCACTTTGTATTAAATGCACATCAGAGCATGTCCGTATTTAATTCAAATAATTGCATTAAATAATAACTGCATAATAAATAAACGACTAAGATTATGCGATAAAAAGATTTGATTTGACAACTCGGCATACAGTATCAAAGATGATGCAAGCAGGATATGATGACTAAAATAAATCAGGAAAAATACCAGTCAGTCAGATTTTGTTATCTGATTGATACCACATATGACCTATCAGGGTGACAAGCCCTGAATTCAGTGTCTTGAATCTTAGTCAGTCTATACTGATCATCCTTTCATACTGACTGTTCCCCCTTCAACCATTCACCCTCTCTCTACTGACCTTCCATTCTAATCCTTAGTTAGTCATTCCCCCTGACCTTATGCATTCTGAACTGGGATTCAGATTGAATCTCCTATACCTGGGTCAAGAAGTCCTAACTCTACTGACAACTCAACACACCTGGTTTCAGGTAGAGCCTTAGTCAGGATGTCAGCTCTCTGCTTGTCAGTAGGGATCCTCTCCATCCTTATATCCTTCTTCTCAACATGATCTCTTATAAAGTGATGCCTGATGTCTACATGCTTACACCTTGTGTGTAAGACTGGGTTTTGGGATATGGCAATGACACTATTATTGTCACAATAAATTGGGACATCAGTGGCCTCAACTTGGTAGTCTCTCAGTTGCTGCTTCAACCAAAGAATTTGGGAACAGCAACTGCCTACCGCCATATACTCAGCCTCAGTAGTAGACGTTACAACACTTGTTTGTTTCTTGGAAAACCAAAAGATTAGTTTGCTCCCTAGAAATTGACATGTGCCTGTACTTGATTTCCTATCAAGCCTACAGCCTCCATAGTCTTCATCTGAATAACCAGTCAGTTCTAGGTTGTCATCAGAGGGATACCAAAGTCCTAAATTGACTGTACCCTTCAGGTATTTCAGTATCTTTTTGGCACTCTCTAGATGACTTTTCTTTGTATCAGACTGATACCTTCCACAAACTCCCACTGCGTAAGTGATTTTAGGATGACTTGCAGTCAGGTACAATAAATATATGTTGGTCCCAAAACGAGTACAATCAGTGTATGGGGGGGGGGAATACACTGATGTCATATTTTTCTGAAAGACTCAGAAAAATGCTCTAACACTCTCAGTCAGGATTTCCTGAATTACTCAGTATGCTGAAGGTCCACAGGGGCAGCAGGGACAGTTCAGTAACGAGTCAGATAAGCTGAGTGTGAGTAATGTGCTCGGAAGTTCAGTAGAGATAACAAACCTACTGACTGCTCAGAAGCGAGTCAGTTGGACTACTATCTCAGTGAGATAGAGTACGTGCGGGAAGTGAGCCCTTAGTTTCTACTCGTTTTAGTTTCTGAAAACATTTTCTCTGAGTTGCTTAGTAAACTGGTGGTTAAGGCTGAGTGCACAGTATTAAGATTCAGGATGATTGATTCAGTCCTGAATATAAAAACAATGCAGAATGTTCAGTTTAGTATGATGACAGTTATGATCATGAACAAAATAGTAAATCAGCACACAATGGTCTTTTTAACGTGGTTCGGAGATAACCAACTCCTACGTCCACGACCTGATTTAATAGGAAGCTATCCTCAAAACCCTGAGGATAGGTACTTGGTTTTTACGTGCCAAGGGACACGAATAGCCAACTTCCTCTCTTAGGAACTGACCCCTGGGCGTTTTACAAGTCCCAGTCCTTCTAACCAACTAATCTCACACCCTGAGTGGTCTGGTATTCTGGTTTCCAACTAAGATAGCTCTAGCAATACAAAACAATGCTAAATATTAGAGCTATCGATCTAAGCAAATACAGAGAGAATCCTACTACAACACTAGGGAAATTTAATTGCAGAGTGTTGCTTATAGTATGCTTTGAGTGCTAGGATTCTTGAGAGCTTTCGCTTGGAAATTCCCCGTTAGCCTTGAATGGGTGCAAGGCTCTCCATATTTATAGGCAAGATTCAAAATAGATCCGTTGGAGGAGATCAAATCAAATCTTTCCTTTTTAGGGTGGTTGTAGGCTAGAAGTACTGTTTGACCTAATCGCCATGCTTATTCTGGCAAGTTTGTCCCACCGCCTGCAACTCTGAGACGCATTAAATGCCGCGTTAAATGCTGCGCAGACTCCGTACACACGTGTCGAAAGATCATTGGCTCTCCGTTCTAACGGCTTGTTTACATTCAGACATTTGTCCTCCCTCGTACATTCGACACTCTGAGTCTCTTGTACATAACTCAGCCTGAATGTTTGTCTTATTGGAGTCTTACTGACATTCTCTTTGTCTCTTGTCCCATAGCGTAAATAACCTTTTTACTTTGGACTTACATGATTCAGGTAAACTGAACCAAGGCCTAAGTCAGGTCTTAAGTGCATTCAGCACAGCCTGATAGGTTATTCAGCCCAGTATGTGTAACCTTTTTGCTTTGGACTTACAAGAGTAAGATAAACTGACTCAAGGCCTGAGTCAGGTCTTATGTGCGTTCAGCACAGCCTGATAGGTTAACACTTACTCTCCACTGACTAAGTTCTGTCCTGAGTATGCTTAGTGTACTCAGTAGAAACATCAGCCAATGGTACTTCAGGATTGTCTTCAGGGCGGATCATCAAGCTTCGTTCTTCAGCTTCAGTTCAGGCAATCTTCAGCAAGACTGACTCTGACTTCTTCAGGATGGATTGTACATCAGACTTCAGTAAATTGGGTCGACTCCAATATTCTTCAGTCTTCAGCGTGTTCCCCCTGAACTGAATTCCTAACCTGACTATCCTGAACTAGACAAACCTGAACAACTATACTTAGGCAAATTCATCAGGGGTTTTGGGATCTAATCAAAATATTCAGATTGTCCCAACAATTTCCCCCTTTTTGATGATGCCAAAACCCTTAAGCAAATTCCTATTCATCTATACAATCAACTGACTTAGTCAGTGAAATAGGTTCAGTACCTTCTAACAAACTAGGCACTTAGTCTATAAGATGAAAACAAGGAATGGGTTAGTACAGTTCTTGATAAGGATTCAGAAAAGTAAATTCAGGAGTCAACAAGAAGTTGTACTCAGGAAAATGAAATAACTTCATTGATTGATATAGGAGTTACAGTTATCCTGAAGCTATTACAATTCCTGAACAACTATTTCCTGATCTATTCCTCATCCTTATTCCAAGCAGCTTGAGGAATTTCATACATCTCCAAGACTCGGTTCAGGACCTGCTTCATCCTGTTCCGATCACCA
>JAPKLY010003967.1:0-16404 GCA_026898435.1 Prunella vulgaris
TGGTGATCGGAACAGGATGAAGCAGGTCCTGAACCGAGTCTTGGAGATGTATGAAATTCCTCAAGCTGCTTGGAATAAGGATGAGGAATAGATCAGGAAATAGTTGTTCAGGAATTGTAATAGCTTCAGGATAACTGTAACTCCTATATCAATCAATGAAGTTATTTCATTTTCCTGAGTACAACTTCTTGTTGACTCCTGAATTTACTTTTCTGAATCCTTATCAAGAACTGTACTAACCCATTCCTTGTTTTCATCTTATAGACTAAGTGCCTAGTTTGTTAGAAGGTACTGAACCTATTTCACTGACTAAGTCAGTTGATTGTATAGATGAATAGGAATTTGCTTAAGGGTTTTGGCATCATCAAAAAGGGGGAAATTGTTGGGACAATCTGAATATTTTGATTAGATCCCAAAACCCCTGATGAATTTGCCTAAGTATAGTTGTTCAGGTTTGTCTAGTTCAGGATAGTCAGGTTAGGAATTCAGTTCAGGGGGAACACGCTGAAGACTGAAGAATATTGGAGTCGACCCAATTTACTGAAGTCTGATGTACAATCCATCCTGAAGAAGTCAGAGTCAGTCTTGCTGAAGATTGCCTGAACTGAAGCTGAAGAACGAAGCTTGATGATCCGCCCTGAAGACAATCCTGAAGTACCATTGGCTGATGTTTCTACTGAGTACACTAAGCATACTCAGGACAGAACTTAGTCAGTGGAGAGTAAGTGTTAACCTATCAGGCTGTGCTGAACGCACATAAGACCTGACTCAGGCCTTGAGTCAGTTTATCTTACTCTTGTAAGTCCAAAGCAAAAAGGTTACACATACTGGGCTGAATAACCTATCAGGCTGTGCTGAATGCACTTAAGACCTGACTTAGGCCTTGGTTCAGTTTACCTGAATCATGTAAGTCCAAAGTAAAAAGGTTATTTACGCTATGGGACAAGAGACAAAGAGAATGTCAGTAAGACTCCAATAAGACAAACATTCAGGCTGAGTTATGTACAAGAGACTCAGAGTGTCGAATGTACGAGGGAGGACAAATGTCTGAATGTAAACAAGCCGTTAGAACGGAGAGCCAATGATCTTTCGACACGTGTGTACGGAGTCTGCGCAGCATTTAACGCGGCATTTAATGCGTCTCAGAGTTGCAGGCGGTGGGACAAACTTGCCAGAATAAGCATGGCGATTAGGTCAAACAGTACTTCTAGCCTACAACCACCCTAAAAAGGAAAGATTTGATTTGATCTCCTCCAACGGATCTATTTTGAATCTTGCCTATAAATATGGAGAGCCTTGCACCCATTCAAGGCTAACGGGGAATTTCCAAGCGAAAGCTCTCAAGAATCCTAGCACTCAAAGCATACTATAAGCAACACTCTGCAATTAAATTTCCCTAGTGTTGTAGTAGGATTCTCTCTGTATTTGCTTAGATCGATAGCTCTAATATTTAGCATTGTTTTGTATTGCTAGAGCTATCTTAGTTGGAAACCAGAATACCAGACCACTCAGGGTGTGAGATTAGTTGGTTAGAAGGTCTGGGACTTGTAAAACGCCCAGGGGTCAGTTCCTAAGAGAGGAAGTTGGCTATTCGTGTCCCTTGGCACGTAAAAACCAAGTACCTATCCTCAGGGTTTTGAGGATAACTTCCTATTAAATCAGGTCGTGGACGTAGGAGTTGGTTATCTCCGAACCACGTTAAAAAGACCATTGTGTGCTGATTTACTATTTTGTTCATGATCATAACTGTCATCATACTAAACTGAACATTCTGCATTGTTTTTATATTCAGGACTGAATCAATCATCCTGAATCTTAATACTGTGCACTCAGCCTTAACCACCAGTTTACTAAGCAACTCAGAGAAAATGTTTTCAGAAACTAAAACGAGTAGAAACTAAGGGCTCACTTCCCGCACGTACTCTATCTCACTGAGATAGTAGTCCAACTGACTCGCTTCTGAGCAGTCAGTAGGTTTGTTATCTCTACTGAACTTCCGAGCACATTACTCACACTCAGCTTATCTGACTCGTTACTGAACTGTCCCTGCTGCCCCTGTGGACCTTCAGCATACTGAGTAATTCAGGAAATCCTGACTGAGAGTGTTAGAGCATTTTTCTGAGTCTTTCAGAAAAATATGACATCAGTGTATTCCCCCCCATACACTGATTGTACTCGTTTTGGGACCAACATATATTTATTGTACCTGACTGCAAGTCGTCCTAAAATCACTTATGCAGTTGGAGTTTGTGGAAGGTATCAGTCTGATACAAAGAAAAGTCATCTAGAGAGTGCCAAAAAGATACTGAAATACCTGAAGGGTACAGTCAATTTAGGACTTTGGTATCCCTCTGATGACAACCTAGAACTGACTGGTTATTCAGATGAAGACTATGGAGGCTGTAGGCTTGATAGGAAATCAAGTACAGGCATATGTCAATTTCTAGGGAGCAAACTAATCTTTTGGTTTTCCAAGAAACAAACAAGTGTTGTAACGTCTACTACTGAGGCTGAGTATATGGCGGTAGGCAGTTGCTGTTCCCAAATTCTTTGGTTGAAGCAGCAACTGAGAGACTACCAAGTTGAGGCCACTGATGTCCCAATTTATTGTGACAATAATAGTGTCAATGCCATATCCCAAAACCCAGTCTTACACACAAGGTGTAAGCATGTAGACATCAGGCATCACTTTATAAGAGATCATGTTGAGAAGAAGGATATAAGGATGGAGAGGATCCCTACTGACAAGCAGAGAGCTGACATCCTGACTAAGGCTCTACCTGAAACCAGGTTTGTTGAGTTGTCAGTAGAGTTAGGACTCCTTGACCCAGGTGTAGGAGATTCAATATGAATCTCAGTTCAGAATGCATAAGGTCAGGGGGAATGACTAACTAAGGATTAGAATGGAAGATCAGTAGAGAGAGGGTGAATGGTTGAAGGGGGAACAGTAAGTATGAAAGGATGATCAGTATAGACTGACTAAGATTCAAGACACTGAATTCAGGGCTTGTCACCCTGATAGGTCATATGTGGTATCAATCAGATAACAAAATCTGACTGACTGGTATTTTTCCTGATTTATTTTAGTCATCATATCCTACTTGCATCATCTTTGATACTGTATGCCGAGTTGTCAAATCAAATCTTTTTATCGCATAATCTCAGCCGTTTATTTATTATGTTGTTATTATTTAATGCAATTATTTGAATTAAATACGGACATGCTCTGACGCGCATTTAATGTAAAGTGGGCGGGAACAATTTTCGATAAAGTTTTTGAATCATTAATTTTGAAAACTGAAAAGGCTCAATCCGAATCCATGCATTTTAATCGTCTTAATCTTAATCGTTGAATCTCATAAGTCATATTTTCTGAGCCGTCCGATTAAAACTGGATTTTAGTATAAATAGTGGACGTTTATGTCCTTGCGTCCTTTACGCACTCAAATCTTTCACTTGCTATATTCTCTCTCTGTATTTTATCTCCTTCATATCTTCAAATCTTCATCCATGGCATCTCATTCTACAAGATCTTTCTTTGGAAATATATTCCACTTAAGGAACGAGGTATGCTGGGAACCAATAGGTGATTTCTCCTCGAATCACCCAGACATTGTGCCAGCAAAGGAGTTATTTGAGGATGCTGGACTACTTCGTTTTGTCATTGCAAAGCCTCAGAAAGTGCATCCTCGGCTTGTTGCTGCTTTTTATTTGAAGATGGCGCAGAACAAGGAAACTGATGAGTGGGAAACCTGCATCCCAATATCGTCAAGTTCGACGAAGAAGGATGGTGAACCCGAGATCAAGAGAAAGTGGATCACCATCAACTTCAGGCAGAAAATCAAGGAATTTTTCAATCTTCCGGATTCAGGCCGCAACCCAGTGGAGTATGGGGTTGGAGATGAACAAGACTACATCAATTCCATCTGCGATGGTGTAGTCCCCTTGAAGTCCAGGCTGAACAAATCTGTGCTTCGAACGCCCAATCGTCATTTCTTTGACCTGACTAGTCAGGGGGTGATGGGAATCGTTGGAGGAGTAGAGCAGATCTCCAGACCGAAGCTGATCATGATGGCTATCAGGGATGCCAAACTTCATTCGTTCAATTGGGAGGAGTACTTTCTGCAACTCTTGGTGGCCGAGATCACCAAGATCAAGTATTCACAGGAGGGAGAGGCGACATTTGAGAAGCAAGTACATTTTGGCTCAAAGATTTCTCTGATCTTGTAAACTCTGCCTCTGGGAGACATCAATCTATCTCACTCCATCGAGATTCCGGCCAGAGTTGACCTCTTCAGGCGAGCACGACTGGAGGAGTCAAGACTCAGGTGAGCAGGCCATCAGAGGCTAAGGTCCAGAAACCAACTGAGGAAAAGGCATCCAAGCCTTCTGAGCCCAAACAACAGAAGCTGGGCTTTAAATTCCCAGGCTCGGGAGGAAAGAAGCTTATGGAAGAGAAGAAGCTTGTGGAAGAGAAAACTCAGCAAGCAACCCCGGAAACACAACCTGCTCAGACTCCTCTTGAGGTTGCTCCCATTGCTGCCATTCCGGAGGTTGCACCCTCAGATCCTTTGCCGTTTGAGTATGAGTAGGATGTGGCTGATGTTCAGATCCACGATGTTGTTGCTGAATATCAGGACGTCGAGGTCTGATCTGACGAGGGTCAGGGGGAACCCGTTGCTGAGGTGGAGGCTGCTGAAAGCAGGAAAGGTGATTAAGGTAGGAAGGTGGGAGAAGAAGTTGAGGAGGAGCATGCTGATGATCCATGGCCATTCCCCGCGCCTGATGAGAAACTTCTACCTGACTTTGAGGTCTTGGCTAGGGGAATGGCAGCTGACATGGTGGATCGGAGATTCTTTAACCTTTCTGAAGCTCAGAAGGAGGTAGTGGTGCAGCTCTGCACTTATACCATGATTCGGAATGCAACTTATCCTGAGGTCGTTCAACTCGGAGAGACGAAGGGATGGGATAAGTTGGCTGATGATGAAGCTGCCCTCTTCGACCATTTTGAGATAAATTCCCTTCACCAACTAATAAAGATTTCTGACTTCATCAAGACCATCAGGAGAATTTATCCCGCAACTCCGGCTGTTGAGCCTGAAAGGGAAGGAGATGGAATGGAACTGGCAATGGTTCCACTTGGTGAAGCTCAGGGTGAAAATCAGGTGGTTGAGCAGGAGATCGCTCAGCCAAAAAAGGAGGTTCAGATGGTGGAAAAGGAGAAGGAAAGAGGAAAAGATGTTGTGGATGTCGCTGATGATGATCAGCCAGGTGCGACTAACTTGGTCAGTGCAACTGCCGATGACGCACCCCTCGGACCCGGGGCTGCTGAGGCTTCAGGAGAGGGTTCAAGTGACCTTGTCCGAGTTCCTGGTGGACACATTCAGAAAAAATGACTTCCGTCGCGGGAAATGTCTGATCTTCGCTGCAGGCTTAGCATTCACAATACGAGGATAAATCGGTGCAACATGAACAATGCACTGATGAATACTCATCTGAAGAAAGTGCAGCAGAATCAGAAGGACGTGGTCAAGGAGATGCACGACTCCATAGATCTCCTCGGACACTTTGACACATCTCATTCTGTGCAACTGTCTTATATCACTGAGCAGGCCAAAGGAACAATTCAGGGCTGCACTCAGATGCTTATAGCTGCCCAAGCTGAGCAGGATGCAAAGTTAACCAAATTTCTCGATCAGCAGCTGAATGAGCGGGTTGCTCAGCTGGTCGATGAGAAGATAGCTCAGTTGAAGGGAGAACTGAAGGCGGAGTTGCTCGGAGAGATGTTAGAGGAGGAGAAGAAGGAGATTCAGCGGGCCCTGGACTCAAGGTTGGGAAGTCAAGAGAGCAGGCTGAAGCAGGATCACAATGAGGCGGTAAAGGGACTTAGTGCCGGTCTGAAAGGCATGGCCAGTCAGATTGGGCAGATTCAGGGTAAACAACAAGAGATGGGTGATTAGTTCAAGATTTTGGCGGAATCAGTTGAGGAAGTCATTGGCAAAATCAACGATGATGATGCCAAAAAGGGGGAAGGAAAGAAGCAAATGGTTGGCAAAGGCAAGAAGAAAATCTTCCCCCCAGAAGCTGATGTCTCTGCTGAAGGCTCAGATCCAAAGAGGTTGAGGCAGTCCTCTGAGGATCCTGCTCTGGAGTCGATTTACACTAAAATAGAAGAGGGATTGCACCCCGGATCAACCACTCAGAAGAAGTTAGTGATGACTGAGTCGGAGAAGCAGACGAAGATGAGGGAGTTGTCGCTGCTCAGTCAGATCCAAAGGCTGAAAGAGAATCAAGAGTACCTGACTTCGTAGATTCATAAGCAAAAGAAAGTGCCTTTTGGATCTCGGAAGAAGACTCAGAGAAAGATGGTGGTTACTCCGGGTCAGGGCCCTCCTCCACTTCAGATGGTTGAGGATTTCATTCCCTTGGAAATGTTGAAAAGTTGGATTCTAATCCGGAATAGATGGGCATATCTATTCTACGTGGTGGGGTTGTGGGATGACCTGAATGAAGACAAAGACGTCATTCTCCACCACTGGATGGCACAAAAGCATGTTGATCTCTGGGTTGACATTATCAGACACGCTGACACGGCAGGTGTTGAGATCGCTCTCCCGGGATTCATCAAGTACCCTCCTCCACTCTTTGGGAACTCCAAGCAATTGGACCGGACAACAATTCAAGAAGAAGCCGTCAGAGTAGGATGAGTTGCCGGGGCCATTGGTGATCGGAACAGGATGAAGCAGATCCTACACCAAGTCTTGTAGATGTATGAGATCCCAATCGACCGATGGAATAGAGATGAAGAGTAGCTGATCAGGAGTTAGTTGTCAGGAAAAATTGTAATAGCTTCAGGATATTTGTACTTTCCGATCAATCAATGAAGTTATTTTATTTTCCTGAGTACAACTTCTTGTTGACTCCTGAATTTACTTTTCTGTATTCCTATCAAGAAATGTACTAACTCATTCCTTGTTTCCATCCTATAGACTAGGTGCCTAGTTTTTCAGGAGGTGCTGAGTTGTTTCACTGACTAAGTCAGTTGATTGTATAGATGGTTAGGAATTTGCTTAAGGGTTTTGGCATCATCAAAAAGGGGGAAATTGTTGGGACAATCTGAGTGTTTTGATTACAATATGAGGCTGGATCTGGTTCTAAGTCTCTGAAAGACATGAACAAAGATGAGCTGACCTTGGAATACAACCTGATAGCGCGGCGATTCGAGAAACTGAACTCTCGATTCGGAAGGTATAAGAAATTTTATACTGACAGCCATGATCGCAGGTACTCCAGCCCCAGGAGATCGAGCCCCCAAAGAGAAGAAAGGAGGGGTTCAGATTCCAGGAGAGATGGCAATGAGCCTAATCGGCACAGAGATGAGAAGAGGAGAGATGATGAGCCCAGAAGATCCAGCTCCAAACCTGAACGATCATCAGGGAGCAGGAGGGAGTCATCAGATAAAAGGTACACTGGCAAGAAGTTTGCTTCTGATGTAGATCAGTGCTACCACTGCAAGAAGACCGGACACTATCAGTATGATTGTCCGGAGCTCAGTGCTTGTGAGCGAGAGGATCGGAGAGCCAAGAGAGGGCTCAGGGCATCAGACCAGAGAGCTATGCTTGCTGAGGATTCCTCAGATTCAGACGGCCCAGGACGCCGGTCCCCTGAACTCTTCTCGGATGAGAAGTATGATGACCTCTGCCTGATGGCAGATGATGGGGTATGTTCTTCTGCCTCTTCTCCTGATCACGCACCTGAGCTTAGCTCAGACTCAGCAAGAGAACTCGACCTTCAGCTCACTCTAGAGCAAATGATGGTCGACTTCTCAAGGCTACAGGAGACTCATACTCACACAGTGGATGTGAATGCACAACTGAGTGGGGAGAACGATCGGTTAACTGAGTCTCTCAGAGTGAGAGATACTGAGGAAGCTCTCAGATTAGTACATCTCCAGGAAGAGCTGCTTCATGCTCGGAACAAGCATGATGAAGCTCCACTGGAGGTAGAAAGACTGAAGGGTGTAATCAGCTCGCTGATTGAGACTCGTGATACTGATCTGTTCCTCGCTCAGGAACAGCTAATGATTGAGAGAATTGCTCTAAGAGTGATGTTTGAAATTGAGTGGCAAAGCTCGCCTTTGTGCTGAGAAAACTGCTTGGGATCTTGAGCTGATCTCAAAAGAGAAAGCTCATGAAGAGTTGGTGCTTCACTACACCACTGAAATTGAGGCCCTGAAAGAAACAAATGGGCATCTTGAGGTTAAGCTGAAGAAGTTATACACATCTACCCAAGTGGTGGATGAGTTAACAAGTTTCTCTCAACTGACCGATGGTGCTAAAGCTGGGTTAGGCTATGATGCCTCAAAAGACCCAAAGGGCAAGAAGAAGAGAGGTGTTTCAGGGAGCAACTCTCAGAAGAAGTTTGTCCCTGTCCAAACTGACGACAAGAGCCCAAGTGTTGCTCGTCTGGATAAAAGCAAAGGGAAGGAGAAAATGCCTGCTGAACCTGTCAGGCAAAGGACTGAGGAACCAAGGCCAAAACCTAAGGGAAAGGCCAAGGCTCCTCATCCTGAGTCGAGGAAGACAAACCAAGGAAACTCCAAGGCTCAGCCTAGGAATCCTCAAGCTGGGAAGAACTCTGCTCCTAGGACTTCTCAGGCCCAGCCTGGAAATGCTCAGGGTGGAAGGAAATCCAGTCAGAGGAAGCCTCAGGCAAAGCCAAGGACTACTGAGGTCCAGACACCTCAGGAATGGCACAAAGCCCATCAGGAGCGTTCCAATCCTCAAAGGAGAAGGACAAACCAGGTGGCCTCTGAAAGGCAACGGAGACCTGACTCCGATAACACTCAGACCAGACCTCAAGTGCCAAGAGGTCAGGCCAGAGCTGCTCCTTCTCAGGACAGACCCCAGCCCAATGCACCTAGGCCAAAGAGGAACAGGAGGCCCGCCCCCAGGAACCAATTCAGGGCTCCTGAACCTCAGGCTGACACCCATACACCTTCAACTTCCCAGGCGCAAAGGAAGAAGACTGTGTATGTTGATGTTTTTGGGAGACAGGTTTACGCTTCTAATGCTATCAGAATTGTAAAACAAATCTGGATCCCGAAGGGTATGGCTGACTCCGTAGGACCCAGTACGAGATGGGTACCTGAGGCCTGATTCTTTTCAGGTCGCTGCGGGCTACAAGAAGAGGAAGGAGGATCTGATGAAGGACTGGTACTTGGACTCAGGGTGTTCCAGGCACATGACCGGATTTCGTGATCTCCTTCAGGATTATGTAGCTCAAGAAGGCCCGCAGGTAACCTTTGGTGATAACTCTAAGGGTTTCACCAGGGGATTCAGAACCCTTGTTATTGGCTCTGTCCGTGTACGGAATGTATCATATGTTGAGGGACCGAGACATCACTTACTCTCGGTCAGTCAGTTTTGTGACCGAGGATATAGTGTAGAATTTACATCTAACATGTGTCTTGTGAAGGACAAATCTACACTACAGGTTCTGATTACAGGTATCAGGAGGGGCAATGTATATTTTGCTGACTTCAAGAACAGTCCTCCTGAAACTTGTTTGGTCGCTAAGAGCTCCTCAAAGCTCAGTTGGCTTTGACATAAACGCCTGAGTCACTTAAACTTCAAGATTATTAACAAAATTTCTAGACTTTCTCTTGTAGATGGTCTACCAAATGAAGTTTTTAGCAAAGACCATGTGTGCGGAGCATGTCAGAAAGGCAAGCAAACCAAAGCCTCATTCAAAGAGAAAGAAGCCTTCTCAACTGACAGAGTGCTTCAGCTCCTGCACATGGATCTCTTTGGTCCAGTTACTCCTGTCAGCATAAATGGTAGGAAATATACCCTTGTTGTTGTTGATGACTATTCCAGGTACACATGGGTTATTTTCTTGCTGAACAAGAAGGAGACTCAGGTCAAGCTTCCGGAGTTACTCAAGCAATTGAGTACTGAACAGGGTCAGGGCATAGTCAGGATTTGATCAGATCGAGGAACAGAGTTTGTAAACTCTATTATAACTGACTTTTGTACTAACCATTGTATAGATCATGAGACTTCTGCAGCCAGGACCCCTCAGCAGAATGGGGTAGCTGAAAGAAGGAATCGGACCCTGAAGGAAGCTGCCAGGACCATGTTGGCTGAGTCAGGACTGCCCAAGAAGTACTGGGCTGAAGCAATCAATATTGCTTACTACACTCAGAACCGATATATGCTTAACAAACAACATGCTCAGACAACTTATGAAACTTGGAACAAGAGGAAGCCTCGCATCTCTTATTTCCATATTTTTTGGTGTAAGTGTTTCATCCTGAACAATGGGAAAGACCAGCTGAAAGCCTTTGATAGCAAATCTGATGAGGGAGTTTTCTTAGGATACTCCTCAGTCAGTAAAGCTTTCAGGGTGTATAACTGTCGGACCCTTTGTGTGGAGGAAACACCTCATGTTGTGTTTGATGAGACTGCATCAGTGCATAGGAAATAGGTTCCGAGTTCTAACACTGAGGGGGTTACCAAGAGAGTAACAAGACTGAGTCTGAAAAATCCTGAATTCAAGATCAAACTTGTCAGTGCTCCCAAAGGATGGGATTATGATGATGAAGATCAGGATGGACCTCAGGCCAACCCTCAGCAAGCCCCAGCCTCGGAGAATGTTGAGTCTCAGATGGAGGGACAGACTCAACCTGAGGTACGTACTGTAGGTGATGATGCTTCTGCACCTGAGACAGTTACTGAGTCCAACTCTGTACGGGGAAACAATGTCTCTGATATTGGCCAACCCTCAGGAAATGACTCAGTATCCCCTATTCTTGGTCGTTCCGCTTCTTTGCCTGTTATTGTAGAGACTAATGTTTCAGGATCAGGCGAGGGAACTTCAGCAGCTCCCAGTGCTCCCGTCAGCAGGAGGCGATGGCTAGATGATCACTCATTGGCTGATATCATTGGTGATATCAATGAGGGGGTTAGGACGAGGTTGTCCTTTGGTGAGAGTGCTATGTTTTGTTGTTTCCTGAGTGATCAGGAACCTAAGAGCATAGAAGAAGCTCTTGCTGATCCCAACTGGATCCTAGCCATGCAGGATGAGCTCAATCAGTTTGAGCGGAATCTGGTTTGGGAGTTAGTTGAGAGACCTAGGCGTCAACATGTTATTGGCACCAAGTGGGTCTTTTAGAACAAGAGGAATGAAAAGAATGTTGTTGTCAGAAATAAGGCCAGACTAGTGGCAAAGGGTTACTCTCAGGCCGAAGGAATAGACTATGATGAGACCTTTGCTCCAGTCGCAAGGTTGGAAGCAATCAGGTTGTTTCTGGCATATGCAACATTCAAGAAATTCAAAGTGTATCAGATGGATGTAAAGTGTGCCTTTCTGAATGGTGTACTGAACGAGGAGGTCTATGTTGAGCAACCTACAGGTTTCGAAGTTGGTGACAAGGTATATCACCTGAAGAAAGCTCTTTATGGCCTGAAGCAAGCTCCGAGAGCTTGGTATGATACACTATCCCAATTTCTGATAGATCACGGGTTCGTGAAGGGAACAGTGGACAGGACCCTCTTCCGGATATCCGAAGGGGAGGACATTCTCTTGGTTCAGATTTATGTGGATGACATAATTTTTGGATCTCCTAATCTGAAGCTTTGTGAGAAATTCTCCAAGCTGATGACTGGGAAATATGAGATGTCAATGATGGGAGAGATGAATTTCTTTCTGGGTCTCCAAGTCAGGCAAACTGACTCCGGAATCTTCATAAATCAGTCCAAGGATGCGAGGGACTTGATTCAGAAATTCGGAGTTCAGTCCAGCAAAGTCTCACGTATTCCCATGAACGCAAATGAGAAGCTGGATCCTGACAAAGAAGGAGTCTCAGTAAATCAGACTGAATATAGGGCACTAATAAGATCTTTATTGTACCTGACTGCTAGTCGTCCTGACATCACTTATGCGGGTGGAGTGTGTGCAAGGTATCAGTCTGATCCAAAGAAGAGTCATCTAGAGAGTGCCAAAAAGATACTGAAATACCTGAGAGGTACAGTCAATTTAGGACTTTGGTATCCCTCTGATGACAACCTAGAACTGACTGGCTATTCAGATGCAGATTATGGAGGCTGTAGGTTTGATAGGAAATCAACTACAGGCACATGTCAGTTTCTAGGGAGTAAACTGATCTCTTGGTTTTCAAAGAAGCAAACCAGTGTTGCAACGTCTACTACTGAGGCTGAGTATATGGCGGCAGGCAGTTGTTGTTCTCAGATTCTTTGGCTTAAACAGTAACTGAGAGACTACCAAATTGAGGCCAATGAAGTCCCAATTTATTGTGACAATAATAGTGCCATTTCCATATCCCAAAACCCAGTCTTACACACAAGGTGTATGCATGTAGACATCAGGCATCACTTTATCAGAGATCATGTTGAGAAGAAGGACATCAGGATGGAGAGAGTCCCTACTGATAAACAGAGAGCTGACATCCTGACTAAGGCTTTGCCTGAAACCAGGTTTGTTGAGTTATCAGTAGAGTTAGGACTCCTTGACCCAGGCTTAGGAGATTCAATCTGAATCACTAATCAGAATGCATAAGGTCAGGAGGAATGACTAACTAGGACTCAGGATGAAGGAATATCAGAGAGAATGTGAATGGTTGTAGGGGGAACATTCAGTATGAAAGGGATGATCAGTACAGACTGATTAAGATTCAGGACACTGAATTCAGGGCTTGTCACCTTGATAGGTCAAATGTGGTATCAGTCAGAATACAAATCTGACTGACTGGTATGTTTTCTGATTTTCTTTCAGTCATCGTATCTTGCGTGCATCATCCTTGATACTGTTTGCCGTATTGTCAAATCAATTTATTTTGTCATTTAATCCCAGCCATTCATTTAATATTCAGTTATTATTTAATGAAAATTATTTGAATTTAATACGGATATGCTCTGACGCGCATTTAATGCACAGAGGGCGGGAACAGTTTTCGATAAAGTTTTGACTCATTACTGTTGAAAACCGAAGAGTCTTCATGCATCTTGCGTTTTAATCTTAACCATTGAATCTCATAAGTCATAATTTTCTGAGCCATCCGATTAAAACTGGATTTTAGTATAAATAAGGGAAGTTTTTGTTATTGCAACCTTTATGCACTCAAATCTTTTCTTGATATATTTCTCTCTCTGCAAACCGATTTTCTTCATATCTTCATATTACATTCATGGCTTCTCCTTCTGTGGACTCGTTCTTTGAGAACCTTTTTCATCTCAGAAACGAAATCCATTAGGAACCATTTGGAGACTTTACCTCTAATCTTCCTGACATCTTGCCTGTAAAGGACCTTTTTGAAAATGCAGGACTTCTGCAATTTATCACCACAAGACCCCAGAGACTCCATCCCCATCTTGTTGCTGCCTTCTATCTCAAAATGGCGTAGAACAAGGATTCCCAGGAGTGGGAGACTTGCATTCCCCTGACTTCGTGTGTGAAGGGGAAGGATGGTGAGGAAGAGATGACCAGGAGGTGGGTCACTCTCAATATCAGGGAGAAGATTAAGGAGGTTTTTAATCTTCCCAACTCTGGACGAAGCCCTGTTGATTATGGGTTTGGGACTGAGAAGGATTATCTCCAGTCCCTCTGCGATGGTGATGTGGTCCTGAAGTCTGGCCTGAACAAATCTGTGCTGAGGACTGAGAATCGTCACTTCTTTGACCTGACTAGTCAGGGAGTGATGGGGATTGCTGGAGGGCTGGAGCAGATTTCCTGGCCAAAATTATATACGATGATGGCGATCTCTGATGCCTCAAAGCACAATTTTAACTGGGAGGATTACTTCCTCCAATTGCTGGTAGCTGAGACCAATAAAATCAAGTACTCGCCGGAGGGTCAGGTGACATTCGAGGCCAAAATGCACTTTGGCACCAAGATTTCTCTGATCTTGGAGACCCTGAATCTCGGTGATGTGGATCAAACCCAATCACTCGAGATTCCAGCGAAGATAGATCTCTTCAGAGCTTATTCTGGTGATGCTGGCACCAAGAGAAGACCGAGGACTCAGAAGAAGAAGGCTCAGGCGAGCACGATTGGGAGAGTCAAGGCTCAGGCGGGCAAATCTTCTGAGTCCGATATTTCGAAGCCAGCAGAGGACAAACCTAAGCCCTCAGGACCCAAGCAACAGAAACTGACATTCTTATATCCAGGGTCAGAGGAGCGAAAGAAGAAACTCGTGGAAGAGAAGACTGCTGAAGAAGTGATTCAGCATACACATCCGGAGAGGGAATCAGCTCAGGCTGCTCTTGAAATCGCCCCTATCTCTGCCATTCCGGATGTTGCACCCATTGATCCAAACCCACTGATCCTTGACATTGCATCAACTTATCAGGGTTTGGAGGCCCCCTTGGGTGAGGATCAGGGGGAACCTACTCAGGAGGAAGGAGTTCAGAAGGAGGTTGCTAAAGCAGTTCAGGCTGAGGTTCCATGGCCTTTCCCTGCGCCTGATGAGAAGACATTGCCAGATTTTGAAATAGTGGCAAGGGGAACGGCGGCGGAGATAGTGTAGAAGAGGTTTCCTGACCTCTCAGATGCTCAGAAGGAGGCTGTTGTGCAACTTCGCACCTATGCCATGATCAGGAGTGCCACCTGGCCTGAACTATGTCAGCTTGGAGAGTCCAGAGGATGGGACAATATGGCTGAATCTGAAGCTGATCTCTTTGATCACTTTGAGGTAAATTCCTTGCATCGTCTGATCAAGATGGCAGACTTCATCAAAACTGTCTGTCGCATCTATCCTGAGCCAGAGCCTGAGAGAAAAGAGGAAGAGAAGGAAGCTGAGAAAGAGGTTGTTATGATTGTTGATGATGCTCAGCAAGGTGGCACTGAAGGGGTCAGTGCACCGGCCCATGAAGCAATCCTGGGACCCGGGACTGCGGAGGCTTCAGGAGAGGGTCCAACAGGTCTGGTCCGAGTCAAAGGAAAATGGATCACCCCCGAGTCACTATATGTTCAGAACTCCTCACGAGCCCTTGCCAATCTTCACAGAAGGGTAATCCTCATCGAGAGAAAAATAAGCCGGGTTGGTTCAAATTCTGAAGTGCTGAATAAGAAGATGAATAGGCTGGATCGTGACCTGAATGAGATGGGAACTGATATGCATGCATCCATTGACCTTCTTGGAGAAGTCAGGACTCAACACTCAGTAGATCTCACTGTTATCTCTGAGCAAGCAAAAGGGGCCATTCAAAGCTGCAATCAAATGGTCTCTGATGCGCAAACTCAGCAGGAGAACAAGCTTGCCACTTTTCTTGATCAACAACTGCCTGAAAAGATTGATCAACTGGTTGATGAAAAGCTGGCCAAGCTGAAGGCTGAACTAAAGGATGAGATGCTGAGTGAGATGTCTGCACAAGAGAAGATGGAAATTACCTCTGCCCTGGAAAAACCGAATAACGAGCTTCGAAGCACGGCTGAAGAAAGAACATAATTCAGTTGTTGATGCGGTCAGTGTTGATCTGAGGATGATGGCAGGGCAGATAGGGCAACTGCAGGCAAAGCAGACTGAGATGGACAGTCAGTTCACTTTATTGGCAGAGTCAGTAAACGAGGTCGTTGGCCAAATCAACGATGATGATGCCAAAAAGGGGGAAGGGAAGAAGCAAATAGCTGCTGGGAAAGCCAAGAAGAAGGACTTCCCCCCTGAACTGAAAGCTGCGGACAGAAAAAGGACTAGGTCCATAGCTGCCATCGAAGCTGCTGAAGGTTCAGATCCAAAGAGGTTGAAGTCCTCTGAGGGTCCCGCTCTGGAACTTTTGTACAAGGAGATGGAGGAACAGATGCACCCGGGGTTGACCACTCAGAAGAAGATGGTGATGACTGAGGCGGAGAAGATAGCGAAGATGAAGGAGATTTTGATGCTCAGTCAGATCCAACGATTAAAAGAGTCCAATGAGTTCCTGACTTCGCAGGTTCAGAAGAAGAAAACTTTGCCTTCTGGATCTCGAATGAAAACTCAGAGGAAGTTGGTGGTCAATCCAGATCAAGGTCCTCCTCCACTCCAGTTCGTAGAGGATTTCATTCCGATAGAAATGTTGGAGGTATGGATTCCGATCCGAAATAGGTGGGCTTACCTATTCTATGTGGTGGGGTTATGGGATGATCAATCTAAAGAAAAAGACGTCATACTCCATCACTGGATGGCACAGGAGCATCCGGATCTATGGGCTGAAATAATCAGACATGCTGACACTGAAGGTGTAGAGATTGCTCCTCCGGAATTCATTAAGTACTCTCCTCCACTCTTCAGGAACTCCAAGCAACTGGACCGGAAAGCAATATCTGAAGAAGTCATCAGAGTAGGATGTGCTGCCGGGGCCGTTGGTGATCGGAACAGGATGAAGCAGGTCCTGAACCGAGTCTTGGAGA
>JAPKLY010003968.1:0-16404 GCA_026898435.1 Prunella vulgaris
GGATTCAGTAAAGGAAAGATAGACAAAACCTTGTTTAGAAAGGAAGACGGAGATGATATCCTCTTAGTGCAGATATATGTGGATGATATCATCTTTGGCTCCCCCAACAAACTGATGTGTGATGAGTTCAGCAAGCTGATGACCAGCAAGTTTGAAATGTCCATGATGGGGGAGATGACTTATTTTCTTGGACTGCAGGTAAAGCAGATGTCCAATGGAACGTTCATTAGCCAAGCTAAGTATGCCAAGAATTTGATAGAAAAGTTTGGAATCAGTAGCAGCAGAGAAGCTAAGATTCCAATGATGGCAAATTTTAGCATGGATCCAGATGAGGCTGGTGAGAAAGTGGATCAGACACAATATAGGGGACTTATTGGTTCTCTGCTATATCTCACTGCCAGCAGACCTGATATCAGCTTTGCAGTAGGTGTGTGTGCAAGGTTTCAGGCAAATCCTAAGAAATCTCATCTGGAAGCAGCAAAGAAGATTGTAAAGTATTTGAAGGGTACTTACAATCTAGGCCTCTGGTACCCAGCTGATGACAATTTTCAGCTAAGTGGGTATTCAGATTCTGACTATGGAGGGTGCAAGATTGATAGGAAATCAACTTCTGGCACATGTCAGTTTCTAGGAAGCAAGCTGATATCTTGGTTCTCCAAGAAACAGACTTCAGTAGCTACTTCCACAACAGAGGCAGAGTACATGGCTGCTGGTAGTTGTTGTTCTCAGCTGCTCTGGATCAGACAACAGCTGAGGGACTACCATGTGATTACAGAAGAGATACCCATTTTCTGTGATAGCACAAGTGCAATAGACATTACTCAGAATCCTGTTCTCCATACTAGATGCAAGCATGTGGATATAAGACATCATTTTCTTCGGGATCATGCTGAGAAAGGAGATATCAGGATGGAGAAAATTCATACGGAGAAGCAGAGAGCAGATGTGCTTACCAAACCCTTAGCAGAGGTAAGATTCAGAGAATTAGTAGCAGAGTTAGGAATGATAGATGGAGGAGCAGTCCTTTAGAAAGAAAGTTTTTGGGTAAACGGGTATTCAGCTGGTACCTAGCTGAGGACTACCCTGCTGAAGTAATCAGCTGATCCTAACAACAGCTGAACTGGTATGTCTACTTATTCTTTCCTTTCTTTTCTCTATCTTGTTATGTCTAACTTAATACAGGGATAAGTTATGAAAGTCAGACAAGGCCACTTTGCTTCAGCTGGTCCATATCAGCTGTCATTAAAGACCCAGGTGAGCAGAAAAGATTTTCATAAGGATCGCTCTTATCAGCTGATTTTGCCACATCGGCATCTCGATAAGTATTTCTATGATCTTTATGTCGTTTTTTTTTCTTAAGAATTTTATTTTATCTATCAAATCTTTTCAAAAATTAATAAATCCTTAATTTCTAAAATTATTTTAGAAAATTGGCAATCAAATCTTTTCTTTTACAAAAATTCGGGGATTTATTACCTTTTTCAAAATAAGGTGTCAGTTGCAATTAATTTAACTTCGCCTAAAATCTTCTCAAAAAGCACTTTCATCATTACCTTTTTCAAAAAAGCGAATCTTTTGAGGCGGTCAAAACCTTTCGAAATCCTGACACCCACACATCACCTCCAAAATTCTCAAAGGTCATTTATTCTGGACCTTTGATTTGTGTGATGCAAGATACAAATCTACGATCAAAATTGATTTGTTTTAATTTTGGAAAAGATGCTCATATTCTTCGAATACTATAAAAACCCATTTAATTGATTTCTGAAAAACCTTTCTACTTCGACTTCCTTCTACCTTTCTCCTGCATATTATTCTCTGCATCTCTAATCTGTGTGTTGAAGCTATGGCGTCCAAGTCAATGCAAAAATTGTTCAAAGAAAAGATGTATGCTGAGATGTGTGTCGATTTCGACACGACTAGGGTTCCTGAAATTAGAGAAATCCTAAACCTTCTCCAACATCAAAATCTCTGAACCTTCATCTCCATGACCCCCCCTGATCATAAAACCCTAAATTTTTATGCCTTCCAATTCCTTCTTAGGGCCCAATTCAGCACAGCCACCATCGGCTCCTTGGTTGATGAAGTAGCTGTTGTTATCTCCAAGGATGCTGTCGCTGATATCTTTGGCCTATCCTCCACTGGTGTCCAACCTCACAAATATAAAGAAGCCGACTATCTGGAAACCTTTCAGTTAATGGCCAGGACGAGTTTCAGGGACACCACCACGAACCTGAAGAAATCCATGCTGAGAAGGAGGTTTCGGTTCCTGATGGATGTGGTGACCAAGGTCATCCTGGCGGAACAGGGGAGTTTGGACGCCATTACCAAACTCCGCCTGAGTGTGGCCCGCACCATTCTCGATGGGGTGCAAGCAGACTGGGTGAGTCTACTATGGTTCCGCCTGGAACAGGAGTCCAAGAGGTGCTTGGTGAAGGAGGTGAATGGGAAACAGGTTTACAGCTTCAAATCCAAGTGTTCCATGGCCACCAAGATCACTATTCTTCTGAATCATCTGTTGCCCCAGCATGAGTGGGATGAGGAATGGGTTGTTGAGTACAACCACACCAAGTTCTTAAGGGGAAGTAACTTGGACATCATTGGGCCAGCTGACTCAGATTCCGATACAGTAGCTGTTGCCTCTGGTCCTTCTGCTGGAGGTGGTAAAAAGAAGAAATCCAAGAAAGAAACCACTCCAATTCAAAGGAAGCTCTCCTTTGATTCTGATTCTGATGAAGAAGAGGATACTGCTGTGCTAAGCAGTCTGAAGAGGAAGAAATCTTCAGCAGAGAAGCCTACTCTGCTGGTTGATGAGTTTTCTGGAGAAGAAGAACAGGCTGTGGAGGAGTCAGCTGAGAAGGCTGCATCAGATGAGGACTCTGCGACTGGCTCTGATGGAGAGGAAGAGGAGTCGGACGAGAGGGAGTCAGCTGAACCCTCAGTGGCTGAGACAGAGGTTCTTCATTCCTCTGCTGATACACCATCCGCATACATACCTATAGCTGCCTCACCTATCAGGTCAGCTTCTCCTTCACCCTTTTCTGATCCTTCCCAACACTTCTCAACCCCAGCCGATCCCTCACCTTCACAAATCCCAGTCGGCAATGAACCAGAGGAGATGGCTACCTCTGGAGAGCCTTCAGCTACCCCCAAACCCTCTCACCCTGAACCCATCATTCTCGATAACCCCAACTCCCCCTCCAAAATGGCCAAACAAGCTCGTCTAGTTCACCATCATTCAAAAGGGCCTCTTGAACGAGGGATGATTATTTCTGCCCTTGCCCACATTTCCCTATACATTCTTGAACTCAACCCTTATCCAGCCTACCAGGACATCCTTGCTGATGGCCTAGCTTGGGCACAAGCAAGAGAGGGGCCAGTTACCTTCTTTCTGGCCCTAATTAAGGAGATGGGAGAGGCAGCATTCACTGAATGGGAGGAAATTTTGATGGAGGCCTTGGAGGTTAAGGCTCCATCCCAGCTGACATCCCCTGAAGGGCTGAGGAAGGTGGCTAGAGCTCTGTTGCTCAAAGCTGGAGTGGCACTGGACTGCCCTGAAACAGCAGAGACTGAATTTATTCCTCCAGCAGCAAACTTTGAGATCTCCCTTGCTGATCAGGTAACTCCTGCCCTTTTGGATCAATTGAAAGGATATTTTGATGACCACATCAGGGAGGTCAAAGCTACTCTTCTTGCTGCCAAGTCTACTGCCCCCTCTATGACTGAAACTCATGTTCATCAAGTCCTGCTGGACCATCGCAACAAGCTGAAGGAAGCTATGGAGGACAGCTTGTATGCCACCCGGATTGAATTCTTCAATACTCTCCAGAACTTCAAGGCAACTGCCAGGGCCTTCAATGATGATGCATCTGCCTCACTTGCTGCTGAGTCTGAGAGATTCAGATTGGTCTCCAAAAGGTTGGAAAGACAAATTGCTGAGTGCAAACACGGTCAGGAGGACCTTAAAGATGTTGTGGACAACCTTCCTTCTTCTCTACCCTCTGTTGCAGTAATTGATGATATCAAAAAGGGGGAAGAAAAGAACTCAGCTGCTATTGCTGCCTTGCAAGCTGAGATGGCCTCTCTGAGAGCTCTTCTGGTGGATAATCAAGGGGTTCTATCTGCTAGGATAGAAAATGTTGAAGAATACATCAACACCAGAAAGACGTCTGCTCAGAAGACTCAGGAGCTGAGAGATCAGAAAATGGCCGAGGCATTGCAGAAACAAGAAGTTGTTGCTGTAGAAAGGGAGAAGAAGAAAAGAATTATGAATGCTGAGTTGGACGAAAAGCTGGCTAAGGAGTTGCAGCTAACTGAGAAAGAAACCCCTGAGGAAAGGAGGAAGAGGCAAGAGAGGGAGATGAATGATGAACTTGAGAGGAGATATCAGAGGAAGCTGAAGAAGAAAGGGAAAGCAGTAGCTCAAGGCAGCAGGACTAGGAGTGGAAAGTTCATCAGAGATCCAAATGAGCCTCTAGTTGATGGACCAATTGATATGTTCTACAATCAATTGTCTGATGAGCTGGTGGATCTCTGGAAAACTATAAAAGCCAAAACCATGATCCACTTCTATGTTCTCCGAGGAGAAGATACTAGAGGAGAGAGAGAGAAAAATGCTGAGTTCAGAGACTGGTTGAAGGAGACCTTTCCTAAGTTCTTCAGAGCTATCACAGAAGAGATGCTTAAGGTAGAGGTTCAGCCAGAGTTGCCAGAGATTGAGTATCTTCCTACTCCAACTGATGTGAGTGGAAAGATAGATTGGGTGGAAATCAGGAAACATTGGCTGCAGATCACTCAACTCTTTCATCAACTTTCTAACAACTCCCTGCCAGCTTTGAAGGAGATAGAGAAGAGATTCCTGGACTGGTTGCAAGTTCCACTCAGCAGCAGAAGACCTCTCCTTATGTAATAGTCCAGCTGAGTCAGCTGATGATTAGGTATTTTTTTTATTGTTCTTTCTCTTTTGATTATTAATAAAGTTTTATGATTTCAGACAACTTCTTGTTGTCAGCTGCATTTTAATTCTGTCTAAAGATCTTACTTAAAGATCTTCTTTTCTGTCCTTTGTTGATCTTGATTTTGATTGAATTTGCTTATCTAATGATTAGCTGAGTTGGTTTTGATATCATCAAAAAGGGGGAACTTGTTAGGATTTCTGTGTTAGATGTTTTGATGATATAATAAACCAATCAGCTTGTAATAGGACCAGCTGAACATGTTAGTCAGCTGATGAGTAGTTAGGATTAGATAGGTTCAAGTGAGGGGGAATCTACCTTGCTGCCTAGAAGATCCGAAGCTACCATAGAAGAGAAGACCAGCTGAGACCTTGTGGACTTAGCCAATTTCAGAAGACAGAAGATTTAAGCAGCTGACACTGGAGCATCGAGAGCAGATCATCAGAGAAGTTAACATCAGCTGAGAGCACGTCGCAGACAAGACAAGGACCATTGATAAAAGACATATCCAGACGAAGTCAAGAAGACCAGCTGAGGTGCACACCAGCAGACTTGCACATCAGCTGAGGTCCAAGTATCAGCAGACTGATACACTAGCTGAGGTTTTGTGCTCGGCCCAGATTCTTCGGAATCAATTTTAAGGGTTAACTTGCAACATAAAAGGAATATTCCCAGAATAGAAGATCAATCAATCAAGGGGACAAACTTGATTGATTGAAGATCGCGAAGATTGACGGGAATCAAGAAGGAAATTCAATCAATCACATTGATTGATTGAATACGAGATTATAGGATCTCAGATTTCTAGTCTTTTCTAACGGCTAGTTATTTGACCCTATAAATTAGAGTAATAGTGATAATTCATTATAGTTTTTACACGCACATTAAGCTAGCCGATACTCTGTCAAATTTATCACTTACGCTCAAAAACACCATTCATACTTATCATTTGTAAAAGCTTTGTAGAAGCTGTGAGAAGTCAATTGCGATTATAGCATTGACAAGTTGTAAGAGAGTAGTACTCTCAAACTGTGTAAGTAAGTGAGTAAGTGAGTTAGTGGAGAGCCCCTCAAGTCCAAATTGGATTGAGGAGAGTGGATGTAGGACAGTTGTTCCGAACCACTATAAACCCCCTGTGTCTCTTCGTATTTCTTTCTGTTCTTATTTGTGCACATCACCTAAAAACCAATTTTCATTAAAAATGTTTCCGCACTATACACAGCGCACTATTTTCAAAATTCAGACTACCTCAAGTAGTCTGCTGATTTTCTGAATAAACCAGTAAATTTGAAAAAGGTTTTTGAATCCTTACAAGTCTATACAACCACCCCCCCCTTCTAGACTTGTTCAAGTGTATTCTTCCCAAAAACCTGCCTTTGGGACCAACATGATCCAATTTCAACTTGAGCTGATCCTCATTTTCTTTGGTCTGTGTATGCTGCTTGAAGAGTTCATCGAACTTAGCCTTTAATAGCTTGTGTTCCTCTTCCAACCCTAGATTTTCAGCCAGCAGCGTAGCTACCAATTGTTCCTGTTCCACACATTTGACTCTTAAGTCTTCTGACTCTTGAGTTTGTGAGGAAGTGGGTTCAGCTAATAGATCAGCAGACTGACCTTTCTCCAGAGTCAGCTGAGAGACTTCAGCTTTTAGCCTTGAGTTCTCCTCTTCTAGTTTAGCACATACACTTAGAGAGGATTGGAGATCTGAGAGCAGCTTTTGCATCTCAGACTCCATAGAATTGGTAGAAGAGCAAGATGAGCTAACAGAGGGGGTTTTAGCTTCTACCTCTTCTGTGTCTGCCATGAGACAAAAATCCTCTGATGATGGTGAATCAGCAGTGGAGATGTATTCCTCAAAATCTTGAATAATCTTATTCATCTCCTCTTCAAAATTCACACCAAAGTTGTAAGACATGATTCCTGCAAAATGTGTTAGGAGAAATAACACACAAGGACTTTTCAAAAGGATTTTGGATCTGCCCTGGTGACCACCTAAAGCTTCTCAAGCTGTGGCCGTTAGGACACACAGCTCTGATACCACTTGTTGGTCCCTAAAGAAGACTTTGAGTCTTCTTGTTTTGAAAACAGCTGACTTTACAATCAGCTGAGTGCGCAGTAATTTTGTGTGCGGAAACGTTTTAAATTAAATCCTTTTAATGAAAACCTTTTATGTAGTGCAGCAAGTAGGAGCAATTAAAATAAAGCAAGTAAAAGACACGAGATTTATAGTGGTTCGGACCAACTGTCCTACATCCACTCTCCTCAAACCAAATTGGACTTGAGGGGCTATCTACTCACTTACTAACTTTCTTCCTTACAACTTGGTATCAGAGCACAGGTCACGAGTTCGATCCCCAGTGGAGGCATCTGTTGCAGATAAGTTACCTGGCAGATGTTGGGGAGGGGATTGTTGGGCGGAGTAGGCAGGTGTGCCGAGTCCAACAATCTGCCTAGCCGAGTCGGGCGGAGGCAGGTGTGCCAAGTCCGGCGGAGGCATTCGAACTCGTGGGCTGCAGCTAGATATTGGGTTCAAAGGAATTGATTGTACTACTCATACCAACATGGTGCATCTTCTTTTTTGGTGCCCATTGTGAAAGAACTCTAAAGTTAAGCGTACTTGGCTTGGAGCAATTTCATGATGGGTGACCCCCTGGGAAGTTCTCTGGGTGCGTGCGAGTGAGGACATAAGCACGCTAGAAAAGACCCGTGTTGGTTTGCGAGGACAGTACATCAGTTCTACTCAACGCAGCCGATCCAACAATGCAAGTCGCAAGGAAAGGTCTCCCAAGAATTAGAGGAGTATGCTTGTCCTCCTCTACATCTAGAATCACAATATCGACCGGATATAAGAACTTGCCAATTTGAACAACAACATCTTCCACTATTCCTCTCGGTTGCACCTTCGAATTATCCGCCATAAGAAGATTACTCGACATGGGCCTCATGTCCTTTAATCCAAGCCTTTGAGCTATGGATAAAGGCATCACATTCACACTAGCCCCAAGATCGCATAAAGCCTTAATAACCTTTTTTCCTTCAATTTGGCAATCCAAAGCAAAACAGCCCGGGTCCTTGAGTTTTTTCAGAAGATGCTTCATGACAAGCTTGCTACTCTCTTGAGTGAGTTTGACAATTTCAGGCTCCTTTTTCTTTTTCTTCGACATGAGGTCTTTCAAAAACCTTATATAAGTAGGCATTTGCTCAATAGCCTCTTTGAAAGGCATATTAGCATACAACTTTGTAAACAAATCAAGAAATTTCTTGAGCCTCTCATCAAGCCTTTCTTTAACTCTCTTTGAAGTTTCCACCTTCTCCTTCTCATCCGCCAACCCTTCTTCCTCCAATTTATCCTCACCCCCTAACTCTGTTTTCCCTTTCTTTTTCACTTCTTTTTCCTTAACTCTCTCTTCTACCCCCAAGCCTTTTTCACTACCCTTCACCAATTTCACATTCTCACTACAAAATGCTTCCTCCACGATCTCATCATGTAACAATTTCAAAGGATCATTCCCTACCACCTCCTTTGCAACCTCTACATACATAATTGAATTACAATGCTCACGAGGATTAATTTCGATTGTAGAAGGAAATTTACCTTTGTTAACTTGTGGACTCAAGGATGAAGCAATTTGCCCAAGTTGATATTCCAAGCTCTTAATTTGGTTTCCTTGTGAAGTGTACAAGCATCATCCGTTTTGTTCGTTTCACTATTCATCTTTCTAAATTCCACTTCAAAATTGTCCATCTTCTTCAAGATCAATGTCAAGGTGTCTTCAATGCTCCCCTTACCCTCATTATTAGGCGGCTTAGACCCCGGATCAATCCCGAGTGGCAATTGAATTGCCCCCTTAGGATTGGAATATGAAAAGTTCCCATGCCTCCTATTCAGATTGTATGGAGGGTTGCTTTGATTTTGATACGAACCCCCTTGTTGTCTAAAAGGTGGAGCAACATATGACCTTTGATTACTTTGACAATAATTGTTGTATTGAGGACCACCCATGTAATTCACTTCTTCTTGAGTAGAGGTAATAGGAGGAGGAAGACTTTCGACAACACTCACTTGCATAGGAGCTGGGGCTTGGTTTTGGTTTTAGCCTCCATAGAACAAGTTCAACAAATTTTTCATGTTTCCCTCAAGAAGTGAAACTCGATCACCCGTTCCACTATTAGCTTCATGTTGATGTTGAAAAAATGTTATGTAATGTGTTGCCATCATTTTAGACAACATCAGAATTCACCCTTTCTACTAACTTTCCTAATGATTTTTCCATGTTATATTATTTGTCTAGGCATGGAAGTTGAACACGTGAAGGTCCCAGAAGATTCTAGAACTTCAGGCGGTTCCATTGCTTGAGTAGAGAGATATCCACTAACTTGGAAGTTATCATTATGGGCGGTTATTTTGAAGCCCACTACTTGGCTTCAGTATGGAGTGGAGAGCTCATTATCTACGTCTATAAATAAAGAACCACTTCATCATTTCAAAGAATGACCGAAAAGTATAATTCAGAGTTGAACGGATCATATGTCATTCACTAGATTCTAGGTTATACACGATTCATCAGAATGTTGGGAACATTAGTCTAGGCATTGTTCACAACATTCATTGTTTGATCTAACAATCCGTTCGGCTGAAAGTAGACGTGTTAGGTTTTGTTTAGGTCTATTCTTATAGGTCTTTTTTAAATTCTTGTGTGATCTTGTGTAGGTCTTGCGGTGCCTTGAATTTTAGTTTCTTGTGCAAACATTGTATTTGTGTCACTACAAGTTATAGTGAAGTTTCTCTGCTAGTGAGGCTGCATAGTCTATACATTTTGTATAGCCTATGAAAATTTTGATATCCCTTTGCAAAAGTGTGCGTTTAAGTCTTCCGCTGTGTAGTGTTGTCATTTATGTTGTCGACATTTTTAACAACACTTCTCTAAAACTTTTTCAATCACACGCACCAACACTCTCACTTCCCTTTGGAAAGCATCATTTGCAGCTATGTTCTCGATGATCTCGTTCACTTGTCGAACGGTCTTTGTCCAAATCGAGCCTCTGGCACAAGAATTCAAGTAATTCTTGTCTCCTTCATGCAATCCTATGGTAAATGTCAAAAGAATGTCTTCATCCCTCAAACCATGTTGAGGGCAAGCCAACAACAAGGTTTGGTACCTCTCCCAAGCACTTGATATGGTTTCTCTCGCCTTTTGTCGGAAATTCTTTATCTCTTCTCTAGCCTTTAACATCTTTGATGGAGGGTAAAATTTCTTGAGAAATTGTGAACTTAACTTCTCCCATGTACCTGCTTTCGGATTCATAGATCAAATCCATGTCTTAGCTCTCCCAGTCAAGGTAAAATCGAAGAAACAGAGCTTCTTCTCTTTATCAAACATCCCCTTATAATTGATCGTGTCACATAGCTCCATGAAGTTATTCAAATGAGCATTGGGATCTTCTCGATCACTTGATCCTTCAAAAGGAGATTCCTTTAACAACTTCAAGAGATTTGTATTAAGCTCAAACTTCTCAGCATCTATTGGTGGTCTTTTGATTCCATCATATTGTTCATTAACCCTCGGCTCAAAGTAGTCTCGCATAATGGTTCATGGTTTTGAGGTGGGTTTATGATTTGTGGTCTTTGGTGTTGAGGTGGTGGTAGATATGGATAGTAAGGATAGTTATGTGGTGGTGGTGGATAGTATGGTTGGTTTATTGGGTAATTTTGGTAGTTGGGATATTGAGGTGGATAATAAGGTTGATTTGTTGGTGGATAAGGTTGGTATTGATGTGGTATAGATTGTGGTTGTGGAACCTCCCTTTGAGCCAAGTGCTCTTCACCTTGATGCACTTGTCCTCTCAATGGTTCTTCTTCTCTAATCTCATCTCGAGCTTCATTCATGTTATTCTCCATGTTCTCTTGATTCAATCTAGCTTCTCTCCTTCTTCTTCGTAGGCTCGTTTCAAGGTCTAAATCAAAGGGTAATAGATCTCCCCCTTGACTCCTTGTGTGCATATACCTACAAAGAATCAAGTATCAAAACTCTCACAATATAGTATCAAGAATTCGAAAAGAAAGAAATAATAAACAACCAAACAAAATAGCTGTCTCCCCGGCAACGGCGCCAAAAACTTGTTCAATGGAAATGTGTCCTCACGCAAGTGTACGTGTTCGCTATTGTCGTGGCAAGTTTGACCAAGTTTAATATTTATCGAACCCTAGGGAGATGGGGAATTGTAAGGGAAATTTGTTGTTTCAATTCGAAAAGCAAACAAAGCAATAAAGGGGAAAGGTATTTATTGTCTACTAATGCATAAAAAAAAGTAAATTACCTATCACCTTGGGTTGCAAAGTGAGCAAATGTGAGAGATATGTGCTAGTGTACTATCCTATGTTTCACATGGTGAAGTATCTATTAATCATGAAGAATCAAAATACAAATATGTGATTAAACTTTTAACAATTACATAGATTTTCAAAAAGTTCATTTTATTTACAAAATTGCCATCCTTACATAAAATGACAAAGACATGGCAACCTAAAAGCAAAATATTTATTACTTTCAGGCGATATGTCTCTATATCCGGCTACCAAATTTTTTTGCGACCATATTTTCCAGCAACCATATAATTATCATATTTTCTGACAAATTATCGGCGATTATATTTTTTGGCCAAATTTTCGGTGATCATATTTTCCAGTAACTATATAACTAATATTTTTTTCCGGCGAGATGCGACCATACTATTGAATATGCATTTGAACTATAGAATTATTTACTATACTATACCTGTTACTATTCATATTTGTTTTGAATTTTTTCCAGTTTGACATCTTTTCTAGTGAGATAATGATGTACTGTAAAATATGTATTTTCACTATTGAATTTCTTATAATACTATACATATTGTGATTGCTCCATTAAACCATGTCTGTACTATTAATTTTTTTAGAATACTACACATATTGTGATTGCACTATTAAACAATATATGCATTATAGTGAATTTTTTTATGACTGCAACATAATGTTTCTTATTAAACCATGTTAAAATTCGTTCTTATCAAACCATGTTAAAATTCTATAGATAATTTTTTATGACTGCACTATTTTGTTACTTATTATATTATACCCATTATGACTACACTATAATGTGTCTTATTATCAAATTTTGATTCCACTACAAAAAAATGACTGCACTATAAAGTTACTTATTATACTATACTATACTACACTATTAAATTTATTGCAGTACTATACTGCACGTGCGTAGTGCGATTGTTTTTTAAAATTATTGTTAAAAATGTTAGAACATAAATGACAACACATACACAACGAAAAACTTAAGAACACACGCTTGTAAGGAGATATCAAAATTTTCACATATTATACAATGTATAATATGTGACACTTCATGGTGAAAAATGTTCACTATAGCAAAGTAGTGACACAAACAAGATACACAAAAGAAACCCAAAAACAAGGTCTCGTAGACCAAAAATGATTTGCACAAGGAATCTAAACAAGACTCAACTAGAAGATATATCAAAACAAGCTTAGCATTTCCACGTTTATCCAAATGGAATGCTAATACAAAATAAGATGTTATGCTAAATGCCTAGACACTTAACCTAACATTCGGGTGGTTGAATATAACTGCCTAGATTCTAAATAGACAAACTACTTGATAGTTTCTTGGTGTTATATTCCACATTCTGAAATGTGTGATGCCTCTTCTATTTATAGACGTATAAATTAGGATTCGCACTCGACCAGGGGCCGAGATTTTAGCCTCCAAAGGTAACTCCTCATAACTTCTCTCCATGATGTAACTTCCATGTTAGTGGGGTAATTGCCTACTCAAGTATCAACCGCTTGATGTGTAAGATGATTCTGGAACTTCTCATGTCTTCAATTTCCTTACTTAGACAAATATCACAACATAAAATTATTATGAGTCGAAAGGGCAAATTCTGATGTTGTCAGAAATGTTGGAAACACAAGTCACAATATTTTGTCAATATCAACAATCTCCCCCAAATTTACCTTTCAACTACAACACAAACTGATGTTGTCTGAAAATAAATTGAAATATATCGTAGTATGTTTATAGTGGAACATAAAACTTACATTATCACAAGCAATGTAAATTTAGACCAATATAACAAGGAAACATAGACAATAAAATAACAAATAAATGAACAAGATATTATACGGACGTAAAGCACACACAAGGTGCTTATGGACCAAAAAATGTTATCAACATAAACAAAAATATAAGTAAAAACATAGAACAATAAATGATAGTATACAGATATAAAGCACACACAAGGTGCTTATGGACCGAACACAACTACCAATCCAACACAGTAGCAAATAAGTTTATAAAGCACACACAAGGTGCTTTACACTAAAAAAGTAACAAGGCAACAAAGCCTAAACATGTGTTCAAGCAACCAAACAGAAATAAAGCCTAAACTTCTAAGAGTTTTAGACTTAAACTATTACAATGTTAAAAGGAAATACTCCCTCCGCCCCGTAGGAATTTGCACCCTACGGGACGGCATATTCTTTTAAGGAAAATGGGTTTTATATATAAAGTAGTGGCATATGGGTAAATATGTGTATAGGTTTGTGAGTGTGCACATAAATCAATGTTTCCTTTTTTAGTAGTGTGCAAATTCCTGTGGGACAGAAGAAGTAACAGATATTAAATGAGTCCTTAACAAAGAGAGAATTTGAGGTTTAAAGTTGGAAAGGAAGGGTTGTAATGTAACAACTGAATTTTCAAGAATTTTGCACAACTACCCTATATTTTAAGAATCTCCCCCTCAATGTTAGCTTAAATGATCAGACAATTATCGGGAACCTCTTCCTGAATGACATTTGCAGTAGGTACTTGTGATTCGTTTAGAATGGTAACTAGACCAGCAACTGGATCTGCAACACTAGAATCAGGAGCAGTATGTTTAGCAACATATGCGGCAGCAATATCTGCATCACTTTTACCAGCATATGCAGCAACACTCTACACAACTAGATCTTCTGGATCCTCTTCCATCTCTTGCAACCTATCTTCTGGATCCTCTTCCATCTCTTGCAACCTAACTCCCCTAAACCTCTTGCATCAGCATCAACATCAACATCAAGACCCACTCCCCCTGCTGGAGTAGAAAGCTAGTCCTCCTACAACTTATTCCTTATCTTCAAGTCCTCAACATTTGCAAGGAAATTATTAATTGTGTTCTCCAAAAAAGAAATTGGAGTATGTATATAATCAGATGTTAGATGGACAAAGTGCACTGATCCTCCAGGAGAAATATTGGCATTAAAGTTGCCAACATTTTCAGCCACATTTCGAACAAGAGATTGTGCAGTAGCTTGGTGTGAAGACTGTTCATGCTCATTTCTAGGTAAGGGCAAATCAATAACTCTTGGACCCACTAACAGAGTGTATAAGATTTTGAAACTAGATTGGAAACTTATAATAGTTTACTCTCTTAAACTCCTTGTCCTCCAAAAATTGTGAAATCAAGCAAGGATTTGGCAACAATTCTTTCCCAAAAATATCTCCACCATAACTCATCATGTTGCAAAAAATGTTCTGTCCCAAATCAAATTGATTCAAACTAATCTTGTACATAAAACAACTTATTCCTTGGTAAGAATGGTAGTGTTGGTGGATAATAACCAATTATACACAATCAACTTATGCATTACAGAGTATAAGCTACTCAACTTTAAAGCATTCAATCTATTAACCCATTTCACCACATGACCACCAGTAAGAACAGTGTTGGTCCCGAAACGAGTACAATCAGTGTATGGGGGGGAATACACTGATGTCAGATTTTTCTGAAAGACTCAGAAAAATTCTCTTACACTCTCAGTCAGGATTTCCTGAATTACTCAGTATGCTGAAGGTCCACAGGGACAGCAGGGACAGTTCAGTAACGAGGCAGATAAGCTGAGTGTGAGTAATGTGCTCGGAAGCTCAGTAGAGATAACAAACCTACTGACTGCTTGGAAGTGAGTCAGTTGGACTACTATCTCAGTGAGCTAGAGTACGTGCGGAAAGTGAGCCCTTAGATTCTACTCGTTTTAGTTTCTGAAAACATTTTCTCTGAATTGCTTAGTAATCTGGTGGTTAGGGCTGAGTGCACCGTATTAAGATTCAGGATGATTGATTCAGTCCTGAGGATAAAACAATGCAGAATGTTCAGTTTATTATGATGACAATTATGATCCTGAACAAGTATGTAAATCAGCACACAGGGGACTTTTTAACGTGGTTCGGAGATAACCAACTCCTACATCCACGGCCTGATTTAACAGGAAGCTATCCTCAAAACCCTGAGGATAGGTGCTTGGTTTTACGTGCCAAGGGACACGAGTAGCCAACTTTCTCTCTTAGGAACTGACCCCTGGGCATTTTACAAGTCCCAGTCCTTCTAACCAACCAATCTCACACCCTGAGTGGTTTGGTATTCTGGTTTCCAACTGAGATAGCTCTAGCAATACAAAACAATGCTAAATATTAGAGCTATCGATCTAAGCAAATACAGAGTGAATCCTACTACAACACTAGGGAAATTTAATTGCAGAGTGTTGCTTATAGTATGCTTTGAGAGCTTGGATTCTTGAGAGTTTTCTCTTGGAAATTTCCCGTTTACCTTGAATGGGTGCAAGGCTCTCCATATTTATAGGAAAAATTCAAAATAGATCCGTTGGAGGAGATCAAATCAAATCTTCACTATTTTGGGGTGGTTGCAGGCTAGAAATATAGTTTGACCTAACCGCCATGCTTATTCTGGCAAGTCTGTCCCATCGCCTGCAACTTTGAGAGGCATTAAATGCTGCGCAGACTCCGTACATACGTGTCGAAAGATCATTGGCTCTCTGTTCTAACGGCTAGTTGACTTTCAGACATTTGTCCTTCCTTGTACATTCAATACTCTGAGTCTCTTGTTAATAACTCAGTCTGAATGTTTGTCTTCATTGGAATCTTACTGACATTCTCTTTGTCTCTTATCACATAGCATAAATAACCTTTTTGTCTTGGACTTACATGGTTCAGGTGATTTGAACTATTGCCCGAGTCAGGTCTAATGTGTTTTCAGCACAGCCTGATAGATTATTCAGCCCAGTATGTGTAATCTTTTTGCTTTGGACTTATATAGTTCAGATAAACTGAACCAAGGCCTAAGTCAGGTCTTAAGTGCATTCAGCACAGCCTGATAGATTACACTTACTCTTCACTGACTAAGATCTGTCCTGAGTATGCTTAGTGTACTCAGTAGAAACATCAGCCAATGGTACTTCAGGATTGACTTCAGGACAGATCATCAGGCTTCGATCTTCAGCTTCAGACCCAGGCAATCTTCAGCAAGACTGACTGACTCCTTCAGGATGGATAATACTTCAGACTTCAGTAAATTGGGTCGACTCCAATATTCTTCAGTC
>JAPKLY010003969.1:3959-16399 GCA_026898435.1 Prunella vulgaris
ACTAATTCTCTGAATCTTACCTCTGCTAAGGGTTTGGTAAGAACATCAGCTCTCTGCTTCTCCGTATGAATCTTCTCCATCCTGATATCTCCTTTCTCAGCATGATCCCGAAGAAAATGATGTCTTATGTCCACATGCTTGCATCTAGTATGGAGAACAGGATTCTGAGTAATGGCTATTGCACTTGTGCTATCACAGAAAATGGGTATCTCTTCTGTGATCACATGGTAGTCCTTCAGCTGTTGTCTGATCCAGAGCAGCTGAGAACAACAACTACCAGCAGCCATATACTCTGCCTCTGTTGTAGAAGTAGCTACTGAAGTCTGCTTCTTGGAGAACCAAGATATCAGCTTACTTCCCAGAAACTGACATGTGCCAGAGGTTGATTTCCTATCAATCTTGCACCCTCCATAGTCAGAATCTGAATACCCACTCAGCTGAAAATTGTATTCAGCTGGGTACCAGAGGCCTAGATTGTAAGTACCCTTCAAATACTTTACACTCTTCTTTGCTGCTTCCAGATGAGATTTCTTAGGATTTGCCTGAAATCTTGCACACACTCCTACTGCAAAGCTGATATCAGGTCTACTGGCAGTGAGATACAGCAGAGAACCAATAAGTCCCCTATATTGTGTCTGATCCACTTTCTCACCAGCCTCATCTGGATCCATGCTAAAATTTGCCATCATTGGAATCTTAGCTTCTCTGCTGCTACTGATTCCAAATTTTTCTATCAAATTCTTGGCATACTTAGCTTGGCTAATGAACGTTCCACTGGACATCTGTTTTACCTGTAGTCCAAGGAAATAAGTCATCTCCCCCATCATGGACATTTCAAACATGCTGGTCATCAGCTTGCTGAACTCATCACACATCAGTTTGTTGGGGGAGCCAAAGATAATATCATCCACATATATTTGCACTAAGAGAATATCATCTCCGTCTTCCTTTCTGAACAAGGTTTTGTCAATCTTTCCTTTACTGAATCCACTATCCAGTAGGAACTGTGATAGAGTATCATACCAAGCTCTAGGTGCCTGCTTTAGTCCATATAAAGCTTTCTGCAACCTATAAACCTTGTTCCCAATCTCAAATCCTGGTGGCTGTTCCACATAAACCTCTTCTGCCAGGATTCCATTCAGAAATGCTGACTTGACATCCATCTGATGTACCTTGAACCCTTTGAAAACAGCGTAGGCCAGAAACAATCTAATGGCTTCTAGTCTTTCCACAGGAGCAAATGTCTCATCGTAATCAATCCCCTCTGACTGTGAATACCCCTGAGCTACTAGCCTTGCCTTGTTTCTTACCACTACATCATTTTCATCCTTTTTGTTCTTAAATACCCACTTAGTGCCTATGACCGTTTGATGTTTGGGCCTCTCTACTAGGGTCCAAACTTCCTGTCTTGCAAACTGATTTAGCTCCTCTTGCATAGCTACAATCCAGTTTGGGTCTTCAAGAGCTTCATGGATATTTTTGGGTTCTATCGGAGACACATAACAGCTGATTGAGCACCCAAGTTTAGCTTTCTTCTGATCTGAACACCTACACTTGGATCTCCTAGAATCTGTTCAGCTGGGAAATCAGATAATGTCTTCTTGCCTCTTTGAGGTGCCATAGTCTGCTCCTCTTGGGTCTTGTCTGAAATTCCCCCTTGGTTAGTGTCAGGAGTCAATGTGCCATCACCTGATGCTGATGAGGGCTTATCAGCTAATTTGGGCTCATCATCTGAATCTGAGTCTGATTCTATCCTAGGTACTACTACCTTAATCAGATCTGGCTTATCTGACAGATTCAGCTGATCCACCTCTTCTGCTAGCTTCTCCTTGCTGTACTCATGAAAAGATTCATCAAATACAACATGGGGTGTCTCCTCCACACAGAGAGAGACTTTATTAAAAACTCTATAGGCTTTGCTATTTCCAGAATATCCTAAGAATATTCCTTCAGCAACCTTAGCATCAAAAGTTTTTAACTTAGTCTTTCCATTGTCATGGATGAAACACCTACACCCAAAAGTATGGACAGAGGAAAGGTTAGGAGTTTTACCTTTGTACATTTCATAAGGAGTCTTCCCATGTCTCTTGACTGGTAGACACCTATTTTGGATGAAGCAGGCAGTATTGATGGCTTCTGCCCAAAATCTTTGAGGAGTCTGATATTCAGCTAACATAGTCCTTGCTGCCTCCTTGAGGGTTCTGTTTCTCCTCTCAGCTAACCCATTCTGCTGAGGTGTTCTGGCAGCAGATGTCTCATGCTGAATACCATTATCCCTGCAATAGTCAGAAACAATAGAGTTAAGAAACTCAGTACCTTTGTCACTTCTGATTCTGACTATGCTGAGGTCCAGCTCCTTCTGAATCCTCTTGAACAACTCCAGCATCTTGACCATAGTCTCATTCTTCTTGAACAAGAACACTACCCAAGTGAATCTTGTATAGTCATCAACAATCACCAGTGTGTACTTCCTTCCACTGAATTTAAGAGGTGAGACAGGTCCAAACAAATCCATATGAAGCAGCTGGAGTGCTTTTGTTGTTGAAGTACTCTGCACATCTTTGAATGAGGCTTTAGTCTGCTTCCCTTTCTGACAGGCATCACACTTCTGCTCAGATGCAAACACCTCATTTGGTAGACCTCTGACTAGACCCTTCCTTGCAACCTTGTTGAGAGTCTTGAAGTTTAGATGACCTAACCTTTTGTGCCAGAGCCAGCTGATCTCTGATGAGCTTTTAGCAACCAAACATGAGTCAGCTGGACAGTTTGCAAAATCTGCAAGATACATATTACCTTTTCTGAGGCCAGTTAGTAGCACCTGCTCATTTAAATCATTAATAACAAGACAAGAGTTCTTAGAAAATCTTACTGAGTATCCCTTGTCACAGAATTGGGATACAGACAGAAGATTGTGCATGAGCCCTTCTACATAGTAGACTTCTTCAACTCTTGTTCCTTTGATCAGCAGGGTGCCTACTCCTCTGGTGACTCCAAAATTGTTGTCACCGAACACAACTCTAGGCCCATCCAGCGTTACAAAGTTCTGGAGAAGATGCTTCTCAAAGGTCATGTGCTTCGAGCAACCACTATCAATGTACCAGACATGGCCTTTGGCTTCCCCTTTTTCTATAGGGCTAGAGTTAACCTGAAATTAAAACTCAGGTTTTAGGTACCCTATCTTTGGGTCATGATTGGTTAGTATCGACTTTCTGGATCCACAGGTAGAGATCATCCTTATGAGGTTTAGGTGATTTCAACCTTCTACCATATTTGTCCACAAAAATCATCTCCCTTAGAGGATCTTTTCTGGGGCGATGAGTGACAACAGCAGGTTTATAGGTGGGTTGCTCAAACGGATAATTTCGACTTGAGCCTCCGAATGACTCATAAACTTTAGCCGGTGAAGGCTTGCCTACTTTGGTTACATTAAAAGTAACCCAGGGCTGAGGTCTGTTTCGCTTGGGTTTACTCTGCTGAGATGAACCAGGCTTATCATTCCTCTGCTGATTCTGCTGAGGTCTCCTTGTCTTAGCTGAGCTATGACTTGGATTCCTCTTCTGATCTCGAGACTTCTGAGCTTTGGACTTATGTTGGTTGTCAGCAGGCTTCTGAGTTTGAGTACTCTTCTGCTCTGTTGAAACCTTTTGATCACCAGCAGACTTTTGAGCTTTGAAGCTCTTCTGTCCAGCTGGGACCTTTTCTGTCCCTCTGCTCTTCTGCCCTTCTGATCCAGATGCAGGCTCAGCTGGCCCTTTACCCTTTCGAGGATCCCTAATTAATCCACTGTCACCTTTCTTCTTCTTTTGTGGTTTAGGTTTGGGATAACCAAGACCCCTTTTATCATTCACAGTTTGTGAGGATTCAGCTATTTCAGACACGGCATTCTTTGCCTTAGTCAGCTGATCCACTTTCAGCTGAAGCTGCTGTGAATTTTTAGTTATCAGTTCATTCTGCTTGAAGAGTTCATCGAACTTAGCTGTCAGCAGATTATGTTCTTCACTCAAGACAGTGTTCTCAGAAAGTAGCTTTTCTATCAGCTTCTCCTGTTCTTCACATTTTGCTATTAAGTCAGCAGACTTGTTAGCTTGTGAGTCATAGGATATCACTGGTAGTCTAGTACTTTCCAGATCTTGTCTCAAGCTTAAAACTTCAGCTTTCAGACTTGAGTTCTCCTCTTCCAGCTTAGAACAAACTTTTAAGGAGGATTGGAGATCAGATAACAACTTGTGTATATCTGACTCCATAGAATAGGTAGAGGAGCAAGATGAGCTAACAGAGGGGGTAGGAGAATTTACCTCTTCCACCTTAGCCATAAGGCAGATATCATCCTCTGATTCAAAATCAGATGAGGACGAGGATGAGCTGATATCCTGCTTCTCCTCCTCTGCCAGCAGAGCTCTCTTATCAGCGAACCTGCGATCTCTCTTGATCCTCTTCTCTTCTCTTTCCCTTGGGGTAAGCTGAGGACAATCATAACTGAGATGTCCTGGCTTGTTGCAAGTGAAACAAACACCATCTCCTCCTCTTCTGGGACTTGGATCCCTCCTTCTCTCTGGAGACTTATATCTGGTCTCCTGTTCATCTGATGGTCTTCTGGCATCAGATGACTTCTGGTATCTTCTGGAAGAGTCACTCTTATTCTTCTTCCAATGAGATCTATACTTCTGAAACTTGTTTGACATCTTGTCAAACTTCTTGGTCAATAAAGCAAGTTGCTCCTTTAAGCTCATGTCTTCTGGAGCAGAGGATTTCTCTTGACTATCAGCTGTAGCAGAGAATGCAACATTCTTTGTGGCTGATGAAGTTGGAGTCTCATCTTCTTGATCTTCTTCTTGGATATCGAACTCATGTGCCTTCAGATGAGATAGCAGTGTATGATGACTCATCTCAGATAAATTCTTTGTTTCTTTAATTACTGTCACCTTCACTCTCCATCTAGGAGTAAGAGATCTCAGAATTTTGTTATTAATCTCTTTCTCCGAGTAATCCTTTCCTAAGGAGCTTGCCTTATTCAGTATGTTTGTCAGCCTCATATCTAGCTGATCAATGGTTTCATCAGCTTTCATTTTAAATGTGTCAAAGGTATGTAGAACAGCTTGAAGCTTATTCTCTTTGATTTGATCTGTCCCTTCACACATCAAGGAGAGTTTCTCCCACATCTCCTTAGCGGTTCTGCACATCTTGATTTTCTCTATATATTCTTTGGAGAGTGTCTCAATGATTTCTGTTCTGGCCACTTGATCGAGGTTGAAGAGTTTTCTTTCAGCATCGTTTAGTTCATTCTTCTTCTTCTCTGTCTTCCTTCTTTCACTAATTTCAGCTTCTGGAGTCTTGCCATCACTTATTCCTTCCCAGAAGAACTTGATTGGCCCTTCCTCCAGAACATCTAACATTCGATCATGAATGGCTCCAAGGTGATTCTCCATCCTGAATTTCCAGTAATCATAATCCTCTATGGAGAATTCAGGCAACTTCCTTGTCTTGGATCCACTCTTTTTGTAGGAAGACATATCTGCAAGTGGTTAGATAAAAAGCACACAGATTTTTCTAAAACAGATTTTCAGGGATCTGTCCAGGTGACCACCAAAAGCTTTCTCAGGCTGTGGTCTTTTGGACACACAGCTCTGATACCACTTGTTGGTCCCAAAGGCAGGTTTTAGGGTAGAATACACTTGAACAAGTCTATAGGGGGGGGGGGGGTTGAATAGACTTGTAAAGATTCAAAAACTTTTTCAATTTTACTGATTTATTCAGAGAATCAGCAGACTACTTGAGGTAGTCTGAATTTTGAAAATAGTGCGCTGTGTATAGTGCGGAAACATTTTTAATGAAAATTTGTTTTTGGGTGATGTGCACAGATAAGAACAGAAAGAAATACGAAGAGACACAGGGGATTTATAGTGGTTCGAACCAACTGTCCTACATCCACTCTCCTCAATTCAACTTGGACTTGAGGGGCTCTCCACTAACTCACTTACTCACGTACTTACACAGTTTTAAGAGTACTACTCTCTTTACAACTTGTCAATGCTATAATTGCAATTTACTTCTCACAGCTTCTACAAAGCTTTTACAAAGGATAAGTATGGATGGTGTTTTTTAGCGTAAGTGATAAAACTGATAGAGTATTGACTAGCTTAATGTGCGTGTAAATCCAATACTGAAAATATCACTATTACTCTAATTTATAGGATCAAATAACTAGCCGTTGGAATGGACTAGAAATCTGAGATCCTATAATCTCGTATTCAATCAATCATTGTGATTGATTGAATTTCCTTCGTGATTCCCGTCAGTCTTCGCGATCTTCAATCAATCAAGTTTGTCCCCTTGATTGATTGATCTTCTATTCTGGGGAATCTTCCTTTTATGTCGCAAGTTAACCCTTCAAATTGATTCCGAAGAATCTGGGCTGAGCACAAGACCTCAGCTGATCTGTCTCCTCGGCTGGTGTATCAGTCTGCTGATACTTGGACCTCAGCTGATGTGCAAGTCTGCTGGTGTGCACCTCAGCTGGTCTTCTTGACTTCGTCTGAATAAGCCTTTTATCCATGGTCCTTGTCTTGTCTGCGACGAGCTCTCAGCTGATCAGCTAATCTTCTGATATTCGCTGATCTGCTCTTCAGCTTATCGGCTGATGTTAACTTCTCTGATGATCTGCTTTCGATGCTCCAGTGTCAGCTGCTTAAATCTTCTGTCTTCTAAAATTGGCTAAGTCCACAGGGTCTCAGCTGGTCTTCTCTTCTATGATAGCTTCGGATCTTCTAGGCAGCAAGGTAGATTCCCCCTTACTTGAACCTATCTAATCCTAACTACTCATCAGCTGACTAACATGTTCAGCTGGTCCTATTACAAGCTGATTGGTTTATATCATCAAAACATCTAACATAGATATCCTAACAAAGGGTGGGTTGCCTCCCACCTAGCGCTTGGATTTAACGTCCCCTAGCCGGACGTAATAAAGCTCAAGGAACATCAAAATCAATAAGGATTGAGTGACTTACATCATTCAATTTTCTTCTCCAAAAACATTCATTCTTCACCACTTTCTTCACCACTTGTTTTACCCCCCTTGTCTTCATTCACTTTTTTTCTTTTTTCAAAAGGATCATCAACACTAAACTCACTCTTAAAATCAAAACTATTCGCAATTACCTCTTCATCATCTCGTATAACTTTGCTCACCTTTCCTCCTATCTTCTTTGGGGAACTCTTGGAATTACTATGGATTGAAAAAGTAGCTTTTTCACAATTCATTCCTAGAGTAACCTCTCCTTGCTTGATATTAATCAAAGCATCCGATGTAGCAAGAAAAGGCCTCCAAAAAATAAAAGGACTCTCAACATCTTCCTCAATTTCTAGCACAACAAAGTAAACGGGATAAACAAACTTACCCACATGAACGACCACATCCTCTATCACTCCTCTTGGTCTCACTTTAGAACCATCGGCCATTTGCAAACTCATTTTCGTTGGCTTCAAGTCATGCAAGCCCAACCTTTTGGCCATAGAGAGTGGCATCATATTCACGCTTGCACCTAAATCACACAAGGCCTTCATCTTCTTACTTTCTTTAATATGGCAATACAATGTAAAACTCCCCGGATCTCTAAGTTTTTTTGGTAGATGATTTCGTATCAACTCACTACTCTATCGAGTGAGCTTGACCATTTCCGGTTCATTATCTTTCTTCTTCTTTGCCATAGCATCTCTCAAAAACCTTGTATAATTCGGCAATTGCTCAATAGCTTCATGAAAAGGCATCTTTGAGTACAACTTTTTGAAAAGTTCAAAGAACTTTTTGAATCGATCATCAAGTTTATCTTTCAACCCTTTTGAAATTTCCACCTTCACCTCCTTTTCCACTTTCCCTTCGTCAACCTTTCTTTCCACACCCCCTATTTTACCTACCCCCTCAACTTTCTACTCTTTTTCCATCACCCTTTTCTCTACCCCCAAGACTTTCTCAACACTCTTCTCCATCACATTCAAACAACAAAATGCTTCCTCCACTATCTCGTCATGAAATAATTTCAAAGGATCATTCCCTACCACCTCCTTTGCAACCTCTACACACATTATTGAATTACAATGCTCACGAGGATTAATTTAGGTGGTAGAAGGGAACTTACCCTTGTTGACTTGTGGACTCAAAGAAGAAGCAATTTGCCCAAGTTGATATTCTAAGCTCTTAATTTGACTTGCGTGTGTAGAGTACAAGTCATCAACCTTTTTGTTTGTTTCACTATTCATATTTCTAAATTCCCCTTCAAAATTATCAATCTTCTTTAAAATCAATGCCAAGGTGTCTTCAATGCTCCCCTTACCCTCATTATTAGGCGGATTTGACCCCAGATCAATCCCGGGTGGCAATTGAATTGCCCCCTTAGGATTGGAATATGAAAAGTTCTTGTGCCTTCTATTCGGGTTGTTGGGAGGATTGTAGGAAGAATTTCCTTGATTAGGATACGGACCCCCTTGTTGTCCAAAAGGTGGAGCAAGATATGTTGTCCTTTGATTACTTGGAAAATAATTGTTGTATTCAGGACGACCCATGTAATTCACTTCTTCTTGAGTAGAGGTAGGAGGAGGAATACTTTCGACAATACTTACTTGCATAGGAGCTGGAGCTTGGTTTTGGTTTTGGCCTCCATAGACCAAGTTCAACAGATTTTTCATGTTTTCCTCAAGAAGTGCAACTCGATCACCCGTTCCACTATTGGACTCTCTTTGAAAAACATCATTTGCAGCTACATTTTCAATGATCTCATTGACTTGACGAATGGTCTATGTCCAAACCGAGCCTCCAACACAAGAATTTAAGTAATTCTTGTCTCCTTCATGCAATCCTATGTAAATGTCAAAAGAATATCTTCATCCCTCAAACCATGTTGAGGACAAGCCAAAAATAAGGTTTGGTACCTCTCCCATGCACTGGATATGGTTTCTCTAGCATTTTGTCAGAAATTCTTTATCTCTTCCCTCGCCTTTAGCATCTTTGATGGAGGGTAAAATTTCTTGAGAAATTGGGAGCTCAACTCCTCCCATGTGGCTGCTTTCGGATTCATAGATCGAATCCATGCTTTAGCTCTCCCAGTCAAAGTAAAATTGAAGAATCGGAGCTTCTTCTTGCTATCTGACATCCCTTTATACTTGATCGTGTCACATATCTCCATGAAGTTATTAAGGTGAGCTTTGGATCTTCTCGATCACTCGATCCTTCAAAAGGAGATTCTATTAACAACTTCAAGAGATTCGTATTAAGCTTAAATTTCTCAGCATCTATTGGTGGTCTTTCTATTCCATCATAATGCTCATTAACCCTCGGCTCAAAGTAGTCAAGCAGCAATGGTTCATGGTTTTGAGGTGGGTTTATGATTTGTGGTCTTTGGTGTTGAGGTTGTGGTGGGTATTGATAGTAAAGATAGTTATGTGGTGGTGGAGGATAGTATGTTTGGTTCATTGGGTAGTTGGGATATTGAGGTGGGTAGTAAGGTTGATTTGGTGGTAGATAAGGTTGGTAATGATGTGGTATAGGTTGTGGTTGTGGAACCTCTCTTTGAGCCAAGTGCTCCTCACCATGATGCACTTGTTGTCTTAAAGGTTCTTCTTCTTTAATTTCATCTCGAGCTTCATTCATGTTATTCTCCATGTTCTCTTGATTCAATCTAGCTTCTCTTTTCTTTCTTCGTAGACTCGTTTCAAGGTCTAAATCAGAGGGTAGTAGGTCTCCCCCTTGACTCCTTGTGTGCATATACCTACAAAGAAACAAGTATCAAACTCTCACAGTAATAACTAATAAAAAATAAAAGAAACAACAAACAACCAAACAAAATAGCCGTCTCCCCGGCAACGGCGCCAAAAACTTGTTTAGTCAAAAGGTGTCCACACGCAAGTGTATGTGATCGTTATATCGTCATGGCAAGTTTGACCAAGTTTATTATTTATTGAACTCAGGGAGATGGGGTCTTGTAAGGAAATTGTTGTTTCAATTGGAAAGCAAACAAATCAATAAAGGAGAAAGGTATCTATTGTCCACAAGTGCGTCAAACAAGTAAACTACCTATAACCTTGGTTCGCAAAGTGAGCAAGTTGTGAGAGATATGTGCTAGTGTACTATCCTATGTTTCATATTGAGAAGTGTCACTTAATCATGCAATGAGGTATTGTACAATCAATTGGCAAGCCACTCTTAACATGCAAAAGTGTTGGTCCCGAAATGAGTACAATCAGTGTATGGGGTGGGGAATACACTGAGGGTCGACTCCAATATTCTTCAGTCTTCAGCAAGTTCCTCCTGTACTGAATTCCTAACCTAACTATCCTGAACTATTTGATCCTGAACAACTATACTTAGGAAGATTCATCAGGGGTTTTGGGATCTAATCAAAATACTCAGAATGTCCCAACAATTTCCCCCTTTTTGATGATGCCAAAACCCTTGATGAATGTCCCAACAATTTCCTATTCATCTATACAGTCAACTGACTTAGTCAGTGAGAACAACTCAGTACCACCTGACAAATTAGGTACTTAGTCTATAAGATGAAAACAAGGAATGGGTTAGTACAGTTCTTGATAAGGATTCAGAAAAGTAAATTCAGGAGTCAACAAGAAGTTGTACTCAGGAAAAATAAATAACTTCATTGATTGATATAAGAGTTACAATTATCCTGAAGCTATTACATTTCCTGAACAACTATTTCCTGATATATTCTTCATCCTTATTCCAAGCAGCTAGAGGAATTTCATACATCTCCAAGACTCGGTTCAGGACCTGCTTCATCCTGTTCCAATCACCAACGGCCCCGGCAGCGCATCCTACACTGATGACTTCTTCTGATATCGCTCTCCGGTCCAGTTGCTTGGAGTTCCTAAAGAGTGGAGGAGGATACTTAATGAATTCCGGAGGAGCAATCTCTACACCTTCTGTGTCAGCATGTCTGATTATTTCAGCCCATAGATCCGGATGCTCCTGTGCCATCTAGTGATGGAGTATGACGTCTTTTTCTTCAGATTGATCGTCCCATAACCCCACCACATAGAATAGGTAAGCCAACCTATTCCTGATCGGAATCCATACCTCCAACATCTCTATCGGAATGAAATCCTCTACGAACTGGAGTGGAGGAGGACCTTGATCTGGACTGACCACTAACTTCCTCTGAGTCTTTGTTCGAGATCCAGTAGGCACAATTTTCTTCTTCTGAACCTGCGAAGTCAGGTACTCATTGGACTCTTTTAGCCGTTGGATCTGACTGAGCAGCGAAATCTCCTTCATCTTCGCTATCTTCTCCGCCTCTGTCATCACCATCTTTTCCTGAGTGGTCAACCCCGGATTCATCTGTTCCTCCATCTCCTTATACAAAGGTTCCAGAGCGAGATCCTCAGAGGGCCTCAACCTCTTCGGCTCTGAACCTTCAGCGGCTTCGATGGCAGCGACGGACCTTGTCCTTTTTCTATCCGCCGCTTTCAGTTCAGGGGGGAAGTTCTTCTTCTTGGCTTTACCAGTAGTAGCAATTTACTTCTTCCCTTCTTTCCCCTTTTTGGCATCATCGTCATTGATTCGCTTGACAACTTCATTTACTGACTCCGCCAACAACGTGAACTGACTGTCCATCTCAGTCTGCTTGCCCTGCAGTTGCCCAATCTACCCTGCCATCCCTCTTAGGCCGACACTGAGCTTATCAATGGCTGAATTGTGTACAGCCTTCAGTCGACCTACGAAGTTCTCCATTCTGTTGTCTAGGGCAGAGGCAATTTCAGCCTTCTCCTGTGCAGACATCTCACTCAGCAGCTCATCCTTCAGTTCAGCCTTCAGCTTGGCCAACTTTTCATCAACCAGTTGATCAATTCTTTCAGGCAGTTGTTGATCAAGAAAAGTGGCAAGCTTGTTCTCCTGCTGAGTTTGCGCATCAGAGACCATTTGATTGCATCTTTGAATGGCCCCTTTTGCTTGCTCAGAGATAACAGTGAGATCTACTGAGTGTTGAGTTCTGACTTCTCCAAGAAGATCAATGGCAGCATTCATGTCAGATCCCATATCATTCAGGTCACGATCCAGTCTATTCATCTTCTTGTTCAACACTTCAGAATTTGAACCAACCCTACTAGTTTTTCTCTCGACGAGGATTACCCTTTTGTGAAGATTGGCAAGAGCTCGTGAGGAGTTCTGAACATATAGTGACTCGGGGGTGATCCATTTTCCTCTAACTCGGACCAGACCAGGTGGACCCTCTCCTGAAGCCTCCGCAATCCCGGGTCCCAGAATTGCTTCATCGGCTGGTGCACTGACCCCTTCAGTGCCACCTTGCTTAGCACTATCAGCAGTCTCAATCACCTCCTTCTCAGCTTCCTTCTCGACTTTCTGAGGCTCGGGCTCAGGATAAATGTGTCGGACAGTTCTGATAAAGTCTACCATCTTGATCAGGGGATGTAGA
>JAPKLY010003970.1:0-16399 GCA_026898435.1 Prunella vulgaris
GAGTTAGTAAGGATCTTTTAAATAAGGAAATAAGTTACCAAGTATGGTGTTGAGCAATTTATATAACTGTAGGATTTATGTGGCTGATTATACGTAGAAAATCACTCAAACAATAATCTAAAGATGTAATTTGGATTAGTAATAGGAATTATTAATGGAAAAGTAGAGAGAGAAATTGTGCAATGTATTTCTTGTATTTGGGAAATTAGATCCTTACAAATGAGGTTTTTCCTCTTATTTATACCCTTCTAAGGGTGAGGTGGCATGTTTACAAGCCATATGGCCTTTGGAGGTGACATGTGTCCTCCACTTGTCATCCTCTCAATCACTTGCCCCACTGACTCTAACTATAATGTTCTACGTCTTTCCTATAGGATCTTCGAATATCCTGTGTCCTCTTCTTCGGAGTATAGCGAGCATTGTGGCGAGCAGATGGGCGAGCACTACGGGCTTGTTCTCAGAGTTTAGTACCTTGCCTCCCCAGGAGCCGAGCGAGCAGGTTGGCGAGCATACGGGCGAGCATGGTGGCGACCAACTCAGACTTAGCTCTTTGGGCTCGTCGCTTTGTTATACCAGGGTTCGGGTGAGCACTTAGGCGAGCAACAGAAGAATGGCCACGTAGGCTTGCTGTCTCGTCACCTCCAGCTGGGTGAGCAAGTGGGCGAGCATCTCGGCGAGCACGTGGGCGAGCATCTCGGCGAGCACGTGGGCGAGCAGCTGGACCACTTTAGTTTGCTTAGACTCTTATTTCTTTAATCCTCGAGCTTAGTTCTTTTTATCAACATTTGCCCCTCAGTATATGCTTTGATTTTAATATCAAAGTATATGCTGGAGTTAGTTTACTAAGCGGACGAGCAGTTGGGCGAGCTATTGGGCGAGCAACTTAGCGAGAAACATGGTCCTCGTCTTGGTGCTCGCCTTCTTGCTCGCTCTCTCTCTCTCTTCAGCAGTTTAAAATGGCTCCGAAAAATGAGGCGCCTCCTCGTTTCGTGTGCTAATCAGTCACATGAAAAGGCGTGCCTTTTCAGAAACTTTTCAAATGTTTTGCAATTTGGTCCCTGGAATTCTTTTCCCTCTTTCACTTTGACCCGAACATATAAATAGGGGTTTTCTTAAGCACTATTCATCTTCTTCTTCATTTACTGTTTCTCCTTTTAGTATTCCCGGCGATTTCTCCTTCAATCTTTTTCCGACGATCCTCAGGTACCTTCATCACTCCGGCGACCGATCCTGCGACTTCAATATACTAGGTAATTCCTCAATTCCTTTCATCTCTTCTTCACATTACCTTTATTTTCTTTTTATTTTTGCATGTCTATTTTATGTACTTGTTTATCGGGATTTCTGACCGGAATTTTGTTGACGACGCCCCTCATCCTTAGTTAATCACCCTTAGGATCAACCTTGTCTTTTCCTCTTTCTTCCCGAATCCATGTCGTCATCTTCAAGCCGTATGATTTCCCACCGGAATCCGGGCAAACGGCCCATGGTGGAGAATGTTGAGGAAGGCGGTCCGATTGTGGGCTTGTCCTCGGTTCATTTGGCGGGGTCTGATTCCGCGATTGAGGAGGTGAAACGGTTTTTGGCGAGAGAAGGCGAGCAGGCCATCGAGGAGGCGAGCGAGCACCTTTGCGAGCATATCGGCGAGCAGCTGGGCGAGCAAGAAATCGAGCAGCCCACTGCTCGCCCAGAGGGGGATGATGCGGAGGACGTAGAAATACTCTCCAGCAGTGGCGATAGCGACGACTCTATCAGTGAGTGGTTCGAGTCTGTTAGCTTCCCCCAACCGCATATGTCTGAGAGGTCCATCCCCGAAGGCATTGCACAGGAGTTCGATTGGAGAGCATACTACGAGCGGTATGCTGCTGACTTCCCGACACCCCCTCGGCAATATCGGGAACTTGAAAGAGATGACCGCACACCCTTTAAGGCGAATACCATAGTGAGTGTCATTGATGAGGACGATCTTGACCACATCCGGAAGGAGTATCATATTCCCTGTGACGTTACCATGTACGCTCCCCGGGAGACAGAAAGAGCTGACCGCCCCCCGGAAGGATTGACGGCCATAAACGTGCATACGTTGGCTGCTGGTGTGACGTTACCCTTGCACCCTCTTATCGGGCGTTTTTTAGAGACAACGGGTTTAGCGATCACCCAGCTGACCCCCAACGCATGGACGTACCTGATATCATTATGCACGGTTTTTACCCTGGAGAAGTACAAGGATCGCCTGACTCCTCAAGAGGTGAATTACACCCTCTGCCTTAGCAAGTGCTCTGAGGAGGGCCAAGGCTACTATTACCTTAAGGCGAGGAGCGATATGAAGATCCTTGAGGGACTGCCAAACAGAGTGAGAGACTGGAAGGAACAAATTTTTTTTATCGGCGGTGACTGGCGGGCTCCTGACAACAATGAGGGTCTTGGGGGACGCATTATGACCCCTACTGAGTTTGGCGAGTTGCAGCGTAGGACTTGTTTACATGCTTTGAACCTTAAAATTCTTTTTTGATATCGTGTCTGATGTCTTCGTTCCTTTGTATTGCAGGCTTGATCCCTCAGCGCTGGAAGAAGATGAGCTTATCTGAAGAATTCAAGTTTACTTGTATTCTCGTTTGTCGCCGGAACAAGAAGGATAGAACTTTTGACTATCTAAACAAGCCCAGCTGCCGCATTGCTTCGGGACTGATCACAACCCCTCATCATCTACGAGCTCAGGTTGCCCATCCCGCAGGTAAGGATGTCTTGGTACTTTTGAGATTGAGATTTCATGCAAAATTCCTAACTTTTTCTATCTCTTAACGCTTGCAGCCTCTGAAGTCTCTATTGCTATCCCTTCGTCCTTTAAAGCTCTGAACCAAAGATTCGGGATGGCACGTACTAAGAGGGATCCCCCATCCGTGGTGTTAGCTGCTCAAATTGCTGCGAAGACCACCAAGAAGCCTGCCGGAACCGGGCCAAGCACACGATCCTCTGCTCCCTCTCTAGCCCCCTGCCCCGACAAACCCCGGGTGATTCCCCAAGCGGCGGCGGTCGCCGACTACAGCGAGGTGATGGATCACGCATGGAGCGTGATAGTGAAGCGGCCAAGAGGGCGAGAGTTTCAAGGCCTCCAAGCTCGGGAGGATTGGGTCGGGTCGAGGTTCCGGAGTCTACCCCTCCCATTTCTGCTGGTACCCCGACGGCCCCGGCATCTATCCACTCGATTGGTCAGCTGACCGACATTACATATCTGGGATGGGACCAGGAGCGGGCAGCTGGGTATGACATGTTTATACTTAGATATTTTCTTGTATCATATCTCTTGACATGTTTATACTTCCCACATGTTCATACTTTTAACATTTACTTGTATGGCCCTTTAAGCAGGTATGACCCTACACGTTATCAACATCGCAGCCCGCCGGTCCACCAGTTTGCACTTGCTCGTCCTCCCAAGTCTCTTAATGAGCTCAAGGGCCCAGTCCGAGGAGCCGTCGAATCTGCTGTCCGACACTGGACCCAGCCCCAAGACGCTATCATTCATCATCAGTCGTTGACTGATAACATTCGCACAACCATGCATCATTCGAGTGGCGCCCTTATTATCGCTCAACGTGCTATCGAGCAGGCTGTGACGTTGGAGAAATCCTACGCGGTGCTGAATGATAGCCTAAGGAAGGAGAGGGACGAGATGAAGAAAAGAGTTGCCACATTCGAGGCCAAGGCTAAAGCTTCCCTGGATGCCGAGCAATTGGCGATTGCTAGTGCTGAGAGGTCCCGGGCTGAAGCTGAGGGTCTTCGGGTTGAGCTGGCCAGCGTCTGGGCACAGTTGGAGGAAAGCAGGGTTGCTCGGGGAAAGATTGCTGAGCTGGAAAAAGAACTCCAGGCCACCCGGACCGAACTTGTCGATCTTAAGGCCGCCCATACTAACTGCTATACTGCTGAAGCCGTTGCGGATATCCGAGCAAAGTCCTCTGACTTTGGCTTTGTTTACGCCTTTGCTGAAAATCTTCGGGCCTATCACCATGCTGTTGGTGAGAACGAGGACCCTTAGACAGCCTTGAAGAAGGAGTTCACCGACTTCCTTACCGAACGTCCTCTTAAGGAAGGTTTGGTGGTGGATATCGGGGACCTTGAAGAGATGGGAGTTGACTTAAGTGCTGTGCCTTCGACACTTAAGATCATCGGTGGAAACTATCCGCCTCTTCAGATTAATGCTGAGGATGATGCGATGGTGGACACTGAGGGTCTATCTCCGTTCGAAGTCCTCCCCGGTCTCTCTCCTTCAGGCGCCGGCGAGCAGGTGGGCGGCCAGGCAGGCGAGCAAGCAGATCATGGCCGTGAACAAGCTGGCGACCAGGTTGGCGAGCAGGGGGGCCACCAGCCTGGCGACCATTAAACTGATGTGTTTTTTTTTCTTTTTTTGTTTCAATTGTCCTTGGAGACGTTTTTACTTCTTGCTCTTTCGCCCTTGAAGGCGCCCTATATGTACCCGAACACCTTTCGCCGTTTAATGCATTCACAGTTTTTTTTTCTTTTATTGGCTTTTGCTTATATTTGCTTCTGCTGTTGATACTTTTGTCTTAGTTATTTAGTGCTCCCTTTTGATGTATGGTGTTTTAATTGATTCGTCTTACTTTTCCTTTTTATTGGAATCGCGAATTTACACCTTATTTTTCATCCTTTTGGATGTAGGCTTATTGATTGGTAAGGACTCCCCTTTTAATGGTTATACCCTTAGGGTCAGTCTCAATACCTTGCCTTTATTGTGGACTTGTAAGTCTTGAGAGCTTTATAACTTGAGACATCTTTTGATACATCAATTTGAAAGGATGCCTCTCTATTCAATAGAATAATAACTTTACATATTTGTCTCCATCTATTATGGACCCGCTTGCCCCTATACATGTTGGACAAGCAAGGTTCTCTTTGAGAAATTTACATAAGTCTTCATTGGTAAAACTTCTTGAGATGTGTTGCATTCCACGTGTATGCCGAAGAGTTACCCTGTATATCCTCCAGGTCGTACGTCCCATTTGGCCAACTTTTTGTTACTTTGAACGGACCTTCCCATTTTGGACCAAATACTCCCATCGGGACTGCTAATATCTTTCGCATTACTAGGTCACCAATTTGGAACTTTCTATCTTTAACCTGCGAGTTGTAGTATTTCTCGGCTCGTCGCTTATAGACTGCATTCCTTAATTCTGCCGAGGCTCTTGTTTCTTCAATCAAGTCTTTTTCTACCGCCATATCATTTTCATTTGCTTCTTCACTGTACTCGATTATCCTCCATGTCCGATGTTGGACTTCTACTGGGATGACTGCTTCGACTCCGAAAGCCATTGTGAATGGTGTCTCCCCGGTACTTGTCCTGTAAGATGTTCTGTAGGTCCACAAGACCTCCGGAAGCTCGTCGGCCCAACTCTCCTTTTTTTCTTCTAACCGGATCTTTAGGATGTGCTTCAAAATTTTATTCACTGCTTCAACTTGTCCGTTTGATTGAGGATGATATGGTGTGGAGTAATGTTTCTTGATGTCCCAAGATGTGCAAAAGTCTCTTAACTTACTTCCATCAAACTGCCTCCCGTTATCCGTGACTATCGACTGTGGCAACCCGAACCTGCATATCAGGTTCTTCCAAATAAAGCTTATCATCCTCTCTTGGGTTATTGTTGTTAAAGCTTCAGCTTCGGCCCACTTAGTGTAATAGTCCACGGCCACCACTACAAATTTTACCCCTCCTTTTCCGGGAGGGAATGGGCCGATCAAGTCGATACCCCATTTAGTGAATGGCCACAGACTATATACTGACTTCAATTCTTGTGCTGGTGTGTGGATGCTTGGAGCGAACTGTTGGCATTTCAAGCATCTCTTAGCGTACCTGATAGCATCCTTTCGTAGTGTAGGCCAATAATATCCTTGCCTGACAGGTTTGTAAGCCAAGGCTTGCCCCCCAGCATGTCCTCCACATATCCCTTCATGGATTTCTTTCAACACCTTCTGTCCTTCTTCTGAAGAAAGACATTTGAGTAATGGGAGTGAGATTCCTCTTTTATATAATTGCCCTTCAACCATCGTGTATCTCGCAGCCTGTTTCACAATCTGCTGTGCATCCCATGGGTCTCCTGGCTGCTCTCCGTTGGACAGGTATTTGCAGATAGGTGTTCGCCAATCATCGGTAGACTGTTGCTGGCTATTGATTATCTGTTGCCCCCTCTTCAACACTTGATTAACATAATCAAATGTTGAAGGATTAATTAACTTTGTGACCACCACTTCTGAGATGCTTGATTCTCCGGTGCTCGTGGCTAACCGGGCTAAAGCATCTGCTTGGGTGTTCTCTAGTCAGGGGATCTACTCAATGTATACTTGCTCAAACTTTGATATCAGGTGTGCAACGATCCTTTGGTAAATGATCATTTGTCGATCCTTCGCCTCGTACTCTCCTCGGACTTGAGATATGATTAGCTGCGAATCTCCGAACACCTGAAGTCTAGTTGCCCCCACAGCTAATGATAGTCTCAAACCCGCGATAAGTGCCTCGTATTCAGCTTCGTTGTTTGTTGCTAAAAAGTCGAACCTTATTGCGGAGGTGAACACCTGTTTATCGGGACTTATTAGAACGACACCCGCTTCGGCTGCGGAACTTGTTGCTGAGCCGTCCACATAGAGGTGCCATGGGTAAACACGTCCCCTCGTCGGATCTTGAGGGTAGGTTAGCTCTACTATGAAATCTGCCAGAGCCTGCCCTTTGATCGCTGTTCGGGGTGCGTATGTTATACCATACTGGCTGACTTCTAGTGACCATTTTAGTAATCGTCCGGCAGTATCAGGTCTATGTAAGACTTGTCTCAAGGGAAATGTTGTCAAAACTTCCACTTGATGGTCGAAGAAATATGGCCGGAGCTTCCGCACACTCATTACCAATGCATATGCCAATTTCTCCATTGGGGAATATCGCAGTTCCGCCTCGTGCAGCACCTGGCTCACATAATATATTGGCAAATGCGTCTTTCCTTCTGCACGTACCAAGGCTGAACTTATGGCCATTTCTGATGCCGCCAGGTATAAGTACAGCTTTTCTCCTGGCACCGGCTTTGACAGGATTTGGGGATTGCTGAGGTAATTCTTTATATCTTCGAACGCCTTTTGGCAAGCATCCGTCCATACATAGTTGGTCTTCCCGGTCCTTTTGCAGATGCCTTTGCCTTTGATAGACTCGAAGAAGGGTCTATTCTTGTCCCCAGATCTGGATATAAACCTGTTGAGTGCCGCGAGACATCCGGTAAGTCTTTGAACTGCCAGTACATCCTTCGGTGGTCCCATGTCTAGGATACATTTAACTTGCGATGGGTTGACTTCTATGCCTAGTTGACTTACGAGATGTCCTAGGAATTTGCCGGATTGTACCCCAAAGCTGCTTTTCTTTGGGTTAAGCTTCATGTTATACGCTCTCATGATGTCGAACGCTTGCTTGAGGTGCTCCAGATGATCTTCTTTTCTAAGACTCTTCACAACAATGTCGTCTACATAGACCTCCATTGTGTCGCCAAGGTGTTGGTCGAACATCTTGTTGACTAACCTTTGATATGTGGCGCCGGCGTTGATCAGCCCGAAGGGCATTCTCTTCCAACAAAATAAATTTTTATTTGTATAGAAGGTTGTATGTTCTTGATCATCAGGGTGCATGGCAATCTGATGATAACCTGCAAAGGCATCCATAAACGTCATTAATTCGTGTCCCGCCGTATTGTCCACCAGCTGGTCAATGTGGGGTAAAGGGAAGGTATCCTTTGGACATGCGGCGTTAAGATCTGTGAAGTCTATACATAGCCTCCATGTTCCATTTGGCTTTTTGACCAAGACAGGGTTCGCCACCCATTGAGGACATAGTGCTTCCTTTATGAGTCTATTGTCCAATAGTTTCTTCACCTCTCCGGTCAATGCCTCATACTTGTCTGGCCCATATTTTCTCCTCTTCTGGCGGACAGGCTTCTTTGTGGGATCTATATTCAGGCGATGGCACGCGTGCTCTACTGGTATGCCGGTCATATCCTCGCGTGACCATGCAAACACATCGAGGTTTAACCGAAGGAATTCCTCCATCTGGCCTCTATAAGGTTCCTCCAACTCTGACACGATAAAAAGTTCAAGATCTTCTTTATTTGGACCAACTTGTATGGATCTGAGCTCCTCCACTGGTGTGGCGCGTTGCTTTTTATCTTTCCACCGGGGATCATCAATTGGTCCTTCAAGGCGTGTTTCCATCTCCATCGGGGTAGGTTCATAGCCCAATCGGGGCTCAATGTCTTCCGAGGCCTCTGACTGATCCTTCGGCGCTGCTTCCATTCCACCACTCTCTTTGTCTACGGTCACAGGATCTTGATCTCAATTCTTTGAGTTATTAACCGTTTGTTCCTCGTTCTGCCGGTCTTGCTGGAATGCATTATCCACCTCCATGTCTTCCGGTGTCTGGTCTACTTCCATCATTTCGGTGTTTACTGAAGCGTTATCCAAATTGCTCGGCTCGCTTGTGGAGGGCTGTGATGTTGGATCTTCAAACACTAACACCTGGTTAATGGGCTTTTTCAAAGTTAATAGGCATTCCCGCGCTTTTTTTTTATCCCCTTTAACCGTACCTGCACCTTTAAGAGTTGGAAATTTGATACAATAGTAGTAAGTAGAACATGCAGCTTTGAATTCAGAAATGAAAGGACGGCCGAGGAACCCGTTATAAGTGGATGGTTGATCTACGACTAAGAAATCTAACAACCTTGTTATCCTCCTTTCCGGGTCCTCTAGCGCTACAAGTTCTACTGGCAACCTTATTACACCTAGTGGGACGGTCACAGCCTCTCCGAATCCCACTATCTTGTGATTACAATCCTCTATGTATGATTCATAATCTCCTAACTGGTCTAGTGTCTTTTTGAACAGGATGTTTGTGTAAGCTCCAGTATCCACTAGTAGTCGGTGAACTCTCGCGTTCATGATGTTGGCGCTGATAACCAGGGAGTTGTTGTGCGGTGTAAGGATCCCCTCGAGATCTGCTTGAGAGAAAGTCAAATCCACACTTGGTTTAGAAGTCGCCTTTGATTTGGACCCCATCTCCTGTACCTGATTGACCGCCCGAATTTCTGCATTCTTCTGTCTTTTTTACGCTGGACGGCCATCTACCATTCCACCTGCCGAACCAATTTCTTCGATTACAAGGATTTCTCGGTTCGGCTCCAGATGTGTCGGCCTCGCTGGTGGACCTTGATTAGCGTTTAAGTATGCATGTATTTTACCTATTTTGTGTATTATTTTGTGTACTATAATGTATTGTTTAGCGTATTTATATATAATTTCACACTTTCTAATTAGTTATAAGTATTTATGTTTTCTATTTAAATAAGAAGCATATGTATAATTCAACCTAACCATTATGTCTATTGTATATTGTTGAGGTCTTAAGTGGAGTTATATTCATCCAAATTTTATGATATTGAACACCTAAGACAATGTACTAAATACTTAAGACACTTTAGTGATCCAATTTTACATGTTTGGATTGTAATTGTACTCATAAGTGAAGACTCCAATTCTGTCCAATGTTTGGACTCAAAACACATTTTCGTATTTGCACAATATCTGGAGCCTCACTAAACCAATTGAACCAATTCCAGTTGTATTTGATCACTAATTCGTTTCTCTACAACTTGTCTTCAGGGCTCAAGTGTCAAAAGTTCCGGCTTCAATGGTCAAAATGACAATCAATGCAGGGCTTCAGAATTCCGCCATCTCAGTACACATGTTGGAAAATAATTCACCATAATTCACACAAAAGTCCAATTTACACAAGACCAAATCCATTGGTTAGCCAATAAATTCATCAAGACACAGTAGAAATATTAAAGGCGTTTATTTTGTACAAGCTGAGATATCTGTTTTTCAATAGACCACCATAAATTAGCGGAGAAAAACAATCCAGTTTTACCAACTCCACTATTATGGTCATAACTAACAATCTAGAGATCCAATTTTGGAGATCTTAGACTCCTTGGAAAGCTAATCCAACGGCCTACAACTTTCATTCAGAAGTCAAGATGAAATTCAGACGGCAAGGGCAATTAAATTACTGATGTTTACAGGCCACGTGAATTGGTTCCTAAAGTCTCCATGATTCACTATTTGGAGGCCTATATAAAGAGCCCTTTAGCAACCCTTGAAGGCATCCCATTTTCCTTGTAATCCTTCTATCTTAGTCTAGTATCTCTCATAGAAATATGAGTTCTTATTGTATTAGTATGAGTAGCTAAATATTTTACTAGAGTTAGGGATGAAGCTTTAGTAAAGTATTAGTAATGTTCTTGGTTATTCAATAAAGATTTTCAAAGTTTTAATCCTTTAGTCATTTGAAGAGTTTTTAAGAGAGGTTTTGATGTGTCATTACTTTGATTTGTTGTAGACTTATTGGCACAACAAATGCTTAGTTTTACATATCAACTATTGATTTTATAAACTTGTTCGAATTTCTGAAGGTACTTTTCAAAAGTATTATATGTGCTCAAAGTTATATCTTCCGATTGAAATCACTTGATTGTTAGATTTCGATTGAGTTATCAAAGATAACCAAGATCATAACTCTAGTAATTTTATCTAAAGTGGAATCCCGAAGCTCTAGTATTTTGTTACTTTATTTAAACCTCTCAACTAGATAATATCTTTTTCTTCCAAATCTCCCTGTGGTTCGACACTCGGTCTCCCGAGAAATTTTATTACTTGAAATCAACCTACACTTGGGTACGTAACTCTCAAGGAGCTATCAAGTTTTTGGCGCCGTTGCCGGGGAGGTTTTGCGGAGAACAAATCCATCGGTTGTGAGGTTTATCCTCACAAGTTTGTGAGTTCTTCTCTCTATCTCTCTACTGTATTATATTTATTTGTATGCATAATTGGACTCGTGATATTATAAGTGGTCGTTTAATAAGAGGTTATAACATTAATTTTAGAAATATTGCATCAAGTATGGCAGACAATGAAAGTGTTGATGGAGATAATGTTCAAAACCAAAATGATTTTGAAAGACGCAATAATGAAAATTTGCATGTGCGTTCTATGCGTGAATTTATTGAACCCCAACGAAATTCGGTTCCATCATGCATAGTGTACCCTCAAGATGCAGATAATTTTAGGTTTAAACATGGTATGATTCAATTGCTCCCTAATTATCATGGTTTTGACTCTGAAAATCCTTACTTGCATTTAAAAGAATTTGAAGAGATTTGTGAAACATTTAATGAACCAAGGTGTACTCAAGAAGCTATTAAGCTAAAGTTATTTCCTTTTTCTCTTAAAGATAAAGCAAAAACTTGGCTTAATTCTCTTAACCCAAACTCAATTACATCTTGGCAACAGATTCAAACTGAATTTTTGAAAAAATTCTTCCCGATTAATAAGACGAATGCTTTAAAAAAAGAAATCAAGAATTTTTTCCAAAAGAGTGATGAGCAATATTTTAAATGTTGGGAACGTTTTAAGGATTTATTAAATGTTTGCCCTCACCATGGTTTTGAAACTTGGAGAACCGTAAGTTTCTTCTATGAAGGTTTAAACGCTGAAACAAAACAATTTGTGGAAATGATGTGTAATGGTGAATTTTTGGATAAAAATCCTGATGATGCACTTGAGTATTTAGACCATCTAGTTGAAAAAACTCAATCTTGGTATAATGAAAATACTTCTGAAGGCTCAATTAGATCTAAGCTTGAAAATTCTAAAGGAAAATATAATTTAAGTCAAGAAGACGATCTAAATGCTAGAATTGAAAGTTTAACTAAATAAGTTGAAAGTTTGTACTCAAGAAACCTAAGGAAGTAAAATTTGTGCAAAATGATGACATATGTGAAATTTGTGCCATTAATGGACATGTAACTAATGAATGCCCACAAATTCCTATTTTCAAAAAGATGTGTCATGAACAAGTAAATGCATTATCTAATTTTCAAAATTCATATCCATCAGCTTTTTCTGAAACATACAACCCAAATTGGAAAAATCATCCAAACTTTAAGTGGAAAAATGAAAGTGTGTTACAACCTTTTCCCACCCAGAAAAACCCCAATTCCAATTTCACCCAACATAATAAACCACATATAAAAAGCCTTGAAGAAACTTTACAAGCCTTTATGCAAGGACAAACAACCGTCAACAACCAAACGTCACAAGCCATCAATGATATTACAAGTACATTATCTACTTTAACTAATTCCTTAAGAACAGTTGAGAAAGGAAAGTTTCCTGCTCAACCTCAACAAAATCCTGCTGGGCAATGTCAAAGTTCCTCTAATGCACCAGAAAATGTTAATTTTGTCACCACTTTACGAAGTGGAAAATTAATTGACAAAACAATCAACCTTGAGAAACAGGAAGTTGAGTCAACCCAGACCCCGAATAATGAAGATATAAATAAAGGAGAAGATGAAAATAAGAATTTAAACCCTATTAAGAAATCATCCACTGCTCATTTTCCTAAAAGATTACACCCAATTAAGAAATTGGACCAAAACTCTGAAATATTTGAGGTTTTGAAACAAGTAAAAGTTAACATTCCACTACTAGATACAATAAAGCAAGTTCCATCTCATGCCAAATTTTTGAAAGATTTGTGTACTGTAAAAAGAAAACTACATGTTGAAAATAAGGCATTTTTAACAGAGAGTGTAAGTTCAATTTTTCAACAAGAAACCCCTCCTAAATACAAAGATCCTGGTTGTCCAACAATATCTTGTATTATTGGGAATACAAAAGTAGAACATGCACTTCTTGATCTTGGTGCGAGTGTTAACCTTTTATCGTTTTCTGTGTATAAACAACTGGATTTGGGAGAATTAAGGAAAACTACTGTCACACTTCAATTGGCAGATCGTTCTATAAAAATTCCAAGAGGTATAGTAGAGGATGTGTTAGTGCAAATTGATAAATTCTATTTTTCGGTAGATTTTATTATTTTAGACACATGCCCAGTCTCAAATCCATCATCTCAACATCTAATCATTTTAGGAAGACCATTTCTTGCAACTTCTAATGCTTTAATAAACTGTAGAAATGGTGTTTTAAATCTTTCTTTTGGAAATATGACTTTGGAGTTAAATGTTTTTAACATTTCTAAGCAACCACAAAGTAATGATGAGGCTAACGAAATTGATGTAATTGAGACATGTACTCTTGAACAATTGATAACCTTATTTTCTGATCCATTAGAAAATTTGATAAATGATTGTGTTAATGATAACAGTTCGGAGTTTGATTCCATTCCTATGATTTCACAAGTTTCAAAGCTTAATGAATGGAAACCCAAATTTGAACAATTATCAAAGTCTGAAAAGACTCCAACCCCGTCAAGCGAGCAACCACCAGTTTCAGAGTTGAAGCCTTTACCATCAAATTTGAAATATGTTTTTTTGGGTGCTAATGATACTTATCCGGTAATAATATCCTCTAAGTTAAGTTATGATCAAGAGCATAAATTATTAGAGGTATTAAAGATTCACAAGCATGCGATAGGGTGGTCTATATCAGATATAAAAGGAATTAGCCCATTAATTTGCAGTCATAATATTTATTTAGAGGAAAATGCTAAACCCTCTAGGCAGATGCAACGAAGACTTAACCCTAATATGAAAGAAGTGGTGAGAAATGAAGTGATTAAGCTATTAGACAATGATATTATCTATCCTATCTCTGATAGTAAATGGGTAAGTCCTACTCAAGTTGTGCCTAAGAAATCTGGAGTAACTGTAGTAAAAAATGATAAAAATGAATTGATTCCAACTAGGACTGTTACTGGTTGGCGTGTATGTATTGACTACAGAAAATTAAATTTAATGACAAGAAAAGATCATTTTCCTCTACCTTTTATGGACCAAATTTTGGAAAGAATTGCTGGGCATGAATTTTATTGCTTCTTAGATGGATATTCAGGGTATAATCAAATTGCAATTGCACTAGAAGATCAGGAAAAAACAACATTTACATGTCCTTTTGGAACGTTTGCATATCGTAGAATGCCATTTGGATTATGTAATGCTCCAGCAACATTCCAAAGATGTATGGTAAGTATTTTCAGTGACATGGTTGAACGTTTTCTTGAAGTTTTCATGGACGATTTCTCTGTCTTTGGAAATTCTTTTGATGATTGCTTAATAAACTTGGCTAAAGTCTTAGCTAGATGTGAGGAGAAAAATCTTGTTCTTAACTGGGAAAAATGTCATTTCATGGTAACTGAAGGAATTGTGTTAGGCCACATTGTTTCATCAAAAGGATTAGAAGTTGACAGGTCCAAAATTGATCTAATAGCCAACCTACCAACACCAAAATCAGTTAAAGATATTAGATCATTTCTAGGACATGCAGGTTTTTATAGAAGGTTCATAAAAATTTTTAGCACAATTTCAAGACCATTATGCAACCTTTTATTAAAAGATATAGTATTCGAGTGGAATGACTCTTGTGAAAAGGCTTTTGTAACACTCAAAGAAATGCTCACTTCTACACCTATTATGCAACCTCCTGATTGGACTCTACCTTTTGAAATTATGTGTGATGCTAGTTATTATGCTGTTGGAGCCGTGTTAGGACAGAGAAAAGATAAGAAACTTTATGTGATATATTATGCAAGTAAAACTCTTAATAGTGCTCAAATGAATTATTCCACTACTGAAAAAGAATTACTTGTTGTAGTATTTGCACTAGAAAAATTTAGATCTTATCTTGTTGGCTCATCTATTGTTGTTTATACTGATCATTCGGCTTTAAAATATCTACTAGCAAAGAAAGATGCAAAGCCAAGATTAATTAGGTGGATACTTTTACTTCAAGAATTTGATATAATAATCAAAGATAAAAAAGGAGTGGAAAATGTAGTGGCCGATCACTTATCCAGACTTACATGATGAATCTTTCGAGGTAAGCCCCATAAATGACTCTTTTCCCGATGAGCAATTATTCACCGTGTCTAAAGGTCCATGGTTTGCGGATCTTGCTAACTTTCTTGCGACAGGTCAAATTCCAATTCATTGGAATGGTCAAGATAAAAAGAAATTTTTTAGGGAAGTAAGAAATTTCTTTTGGGATGACCCATATCTTTTTAAGTATTGTCCTGATCAAATATTAAGAAGATGTGTACCAGATAATGAAATTCAAAGCATAATAAATTTTTCTCACTCTGAAGCTTGTGGGGGGCATTTTTCAACAAGAAAAACCGCTGCAAAAATTTTGCAGTGTGGATTTTATTGGCCAACACTTTTCAAGGACACATATGAATTTTGTAAATCTTGTGATCGATGTCAGAGATTAGGGGGCATAAGTCGTAGAAATATGATGCCATTAAATCCTATCCTAACTGTTGAAGTATTTGATTGTTGGGGAATTGATTTTATGGGTCCTTTTAATCCACCATCTTTTGGTTATCAATATATTTTGGTTGGAGTCGACTACGTTTCAAAATGGATTGAGGCAATCCCTTGCAAAAATAATGATCATAAAATTATTTTAAATTTTTTAAAGGAAAATATTTTTTCAAGATTTGGAATGCCTCGTGCAATTATTAGTGATGGCGGTTCACACTTTTGTAACAAACCTTTTGAGAATTTAATGAAAAAATATGGAATCCATCATAAAGTGTCTACCCCATACCACCCAAACACTAGTGGGCAAGCTGAACTGGCTAATAGGGAAATAAAACATATCTTGGAGAAGACAGTCAACTCAAATCGAAAAGATTGGTCAATCAGGTTAGTAGATGCACTATGGGCTTATCGAACAGCATTCAAAACAATACTTGGTATGTCTCCTTACCGACTTATCTTTGGTAAACCATGTCATTTACCTGTTGAAATAGAACATAAAGCTTTTTGGGCTATTAAAAGGTTTAATTTCAATCTAGAAAAAGCTAGTACTTTAAGAAAATTTCAACTAAATGAATTGGAGGAAATCAGAAATGATGCATATGACAATTCTAGAATTTACAAAGAAAAAATGAAAGTGTTTCATGACAAGCACATTGTCAGGAAAACTTTTGAAATAGGCAAAAAGTTCTTCTATATAATTCTAGATTACATCTGTTTCCTGGAAAATTGCGCTCAAAATGGTCAGGACCCTTTATTATAAGAACTGTATTTTCAAATGGAGCGGTTGAAATTGAAAATCCAAAAACAGGTGATGTGTTTAAAGTGAATGGACAACGTCTAAAAGCATATCTTGGAAATTTTAGTAAGGAGATTGAGTCAGTATCTCTTACTGACCCGACTAGTAATATTATGTGAATTTTATTTTTCCGGTATAAATGGCGGATTCGGTACTCCGTGACTTCCAAGTCGGTATTTCAGTTACCCACAAAACTGAATTGTAAAAAAAAAAAAACTTTGAAAAA
>JAPKLY010003971.1:0-16394 GCA_026898435.1 Prunella vulgaris
CAGACCAAGGATGGCTGAGGTTGTAGTTGCACTACAAAAACTCCTCCTCAAAACTTCTAATAAACAAACCAAGAAAAAGGATGTCGAGGATGGAAGGATGGAGAGCTAATCATTTGCCTCTATAGTTCACTTCAGTTCATACTTCATGAAATACAAACCAAAGAACCTAAACGATTTGTTCTGTAAGTTCTTCGTGTTCACGCATCGAGCTTCTCATCATGCATGGCTCTGCATAATTTCAAGCTATTACTCATAATTAGGGGCGGCATATCGTATTGTACTGTACTAAAATCGAATTTTTCAGTACTGTTATCGATATTTTGGTATATACCAATTCATACCAAAATACAGATCATGTTGGTATACCGACCATATTGATCTACACCGCGATAACGATTCATACCAAAATAATTAAAGTAGAATTTTTAATTAATTATTAAATATAAAAACAAAATTAATATTAAATTTTACTCACTCCGTCCCAAAACTATTTTTACATTTACCTTATTTCGATGTCCCAACTCTACTTTCACACACTTAGAAGGAAATTTTTTTACATTCACAAAAGTTAATAAATTACACTTTTTTTTTAATTTTATTACTTTCTCTGTTCCACTGTAAATTGCTCGTTACTTTTTGGCATAAATATTAAGAAGAGTATAAAATATTGATATAGTATAGGTGATGTAATGGAGAGAAGTGAAAAAATAATGAGAATAGTGTAAAAGGTAGTGAAAATAATAATAAAGTGAATAGTAATTTCAGCAAATGAGCAACAAATAGTGCGACGGACGAAAATGGCAAAATAAGCAATTTATAATGGGACGGAGAGAGTTTAACTTTAAAAAAAAAAAAAGTTTCGGGAATTTTAACTCAATTCCCTTTCGGAGTACGCGTTGAATGCGTTGTCTGTCGGGCTTCCCCCGACCCTTAGGATCGACTAACCCATGTGCAAGTGTCGTTCACATGGAACCTTTTCCCTCTTCAGCCTTCAAAGTTCTCATTGAATATTTAACTTTATACTCAAATACTTACTTTTCCTTGGTTCGCGTGCCTAGTACAATTATGAAAGTAGTCTTGAGACGGAGGGAGCAATATGAAATTATCGGTACAATATACATCGGCATACTGAAATGTCAAAATATTTCATGTAATATGTGCATAATTAATTATTACCGTGTTAATTATAATTTACATGCATTTTATATCACTGATGTGTTATTTGTGATTTTTTGATAATCAAATTGCTTTTAAATGTTAAATTATTTCTATGTTGATATATACTTTTATATATTTATTAGTGAGAAAATCTATCTCAATTTAATTGAGACCCTAGTGAGATATGATGGTAGCATGCAAGTTATTTGAATATTAGTGGTGTAAATTAAATACAGATTAAATATAAAGTAAAACAAATAAACTAATTACCTAAATTATATAATAATAATAATAATAATAATAATAATAATAATAATAATAATAATAATAATAATAATAATAATAATAATACCATATAATCGAATGATCGGGGATCTGGATCATATCAGTAGTATAGCTATGGATCTTTTTCACGACACAGATTGGAAATTACTGAGGACATCTATAGTCTATGAGTTAATGATTTCTCCGTATTGTATCAATAGTGTCTCACGGACCTTTTCCATAACAAACTGGCCTAAGTATTCAAGAATCTATGAATTAACCTGAAAAAAGGTTTTATGCCCACAAACGCCTGCGCCTTCACTCGGCATAACGGCTAAAGGGCTACCCCACACGGTTAACTCATAAACCAGAAAACTTAGTCTAGCAAGTTAAAACCTCAAAGACACATCTTGATACGTGTTGGATAATCTTAACTCATAAATATCGATAGAAACCTCAAACCAATCGGTCGAAACCATTCACTACATATTGATATAATCAGATCAGATCAAACAACTTATGATCTCGAAAACACATGAAATAGTAGAGTATGAGATCCTAGATCATTGATTCAATACGAATCTCTAGCCTGCCATAGGGCGGCTATGAATCTCTTAAATAAAATTTAAAAACAGAAAAATAAAGAAGAGAGTTACCCTTTAGGAGCCAAGATAGGTACCTCCTATTATTATTACTTCAGAATAATTTTACAATGGGAAGAGAGAGAGAAGAAAAAAGAGAGCAGACTTGCTTAAGTTCTACCTCTAACAACTAATTACACACATATTTAAAGAGGGAGAACCGGACATGAAACCCCGGACTTCATAAAAAAATCAAAAGTATGAATAGTAAAAAGTATGAATAGTGATTTTACTATTCATGAATAGTACTTGGTCTGGTGAGGTCAGCGATGACATAAGCATGGCATGGGCTTATGCTGTCTTCTTGCAGTGTAATTTTATCCTGCCATGATAGACGCTTATTTTTTAAGAAGACTTTTAGTCTTAAGGAAGATTTCATAATATCTTTCATCTTCAACTGTATTTCTTCGGAGAAGTGTTCTTTCACTGATTTGAATGAACCTGTTGATTCCTCCTATTTTCTTTTGTACCATTTTACAATAATTTTTTCCCCTTATGTCATGAAAATTATAATCATGCATGATATGAAAAGGGGTTTTCCAAATATTGGAATCATATTCAGATTTTCTGATGTAGTTTCTTTTTCTGATGTCGTCAATAATCTCCATCTTATTTTCTTTTGAATTTCTCTATAAGAGAATCCTTCAGAATATCAAAGCTTTCTTGTATGGAGATTTCCAGTCCTTCATTGGGGTCTTGGGCATCCTGTAAATCTGATTTAGATGTCATTGTTGAGTCTGATTTTGAATCAGAAATATCTTCATCACGGAACATGTTCTTTTTTATTTGATCTACATAGAGATCAACAATTTTTTCTCTGGGAAATATTCCCTCATACTTTTTTGAGAATTCAAGGAAAGGGGAAAGAGACTTGGTCTCTTGTTGCTCAGAATCACTTTGGATCCTGTTAATCACGGATTTGATCCGATCAATATTTTCTTTAATAGGAGATTCATTGGAATCTTTAGGAACAATACTTAGGTTGTTCCAAAATTGAGACATATGTACCCTGTATAAACAGGGGGTCCCGACATCAGTATAGCCAAATTCTGGCTTCCATTTCCAGACCCATGGGATACTGGAGTCAATAAAGAATCGACAAAGAAATTGGTCTTTTGTCTGATGGGTCTTCATATGAGAAGTTGCAAGAACATAGTCTTGAAAGGTAGGATTGACCTCTGGAGGCAGAATATCTGCTGAGGCACCATAAATACTCCACCAAGAAATAAACCAATTGGGGAGTGGTGATTTTGCAACATTGTCACAAATCTTGATAAGCCACGTATGAGTATGATTATCATTCTGGTAAAGTAAAGTTTTTTGAAAACTTTCAACATAATCACAATAATTATAGAGGAACTTGTTGCCATTTGCTTCATTAATGATGAATTTTTCAGAGAAAGAAGCAGTTCCCCATTCATGGATGGAGATGATTTTCTTAATAATGAATTTTGAGTAAGAAATATTTTTACTCTTAAGGGGATAGTGAGAAATATCAACATTTCCCAAGTTTGAGAGAATATTCTCATAAAACCCTCTACTTTTGTAGGTTTTGGTATCCCAAAAATTATTTGGAATGTACTTACTCATCAGAATCCATGGGGACTCTTTAATTTTTTCATCACCTTCTTCGAGTATGATGACATGTTCTCTCTTAGGAGAATCAAAGAAAGTATATTCTTTCTTAGTAAGAGAGGCATATGAGCCTTCTTCTTGTTGTGTTGAAGAAATATCATCAACCTGGATATTTTTCCCTTTCTGTTTTAAGAATTCTTATAATTCTTGTTCAAGGTCATCCCGATTATGAGAAGAACCGATTCCAGAAATATTCTGGTTGATGAGAGTTCTTTTACCCCTTTGTATAATAGGGGGCTGCGACCTTCCTCCCCTTCCTCTATAAGAGGAAAATGGGGTTCTGCCTGAATGGCTCATTCCTGAAATCATGAAATATATTCTCTGGTTAGAAAATCAGGAAGATTATTATCTTTTCCTTGCTTATAGATTATATCAAAATCAAAATAAGCAAGATGAGGTTGCCATCAGGCAAACATCTGTTTAGACACATTGTGTTCAAAATCTTTTTTAAACATAAAAGAAGCGGCTTTACAATCAGTTTTTATTGTAAAATGCTGATTATAAAGATCATCCTGAAATTTTAGAACACATTTTACAATAGCTAAAATTTCTCTAGCAACCACAGAATAATTTTTCTGTGAATTATTCCATTTACCAGAATGGAATCTAATAACATATTCATTTTTATTTTGTGGATTAACCTGTTTCAAAATACCTCCATAGCCTATGTCAGAGGCATCGGTTTCCACAGTCTTAACCCATAGGGGATTGGCGAGCATAAGGCAAGGAATATGCTTTAATTTTTCTTTTATCCTGATGACTGCGAGCAGGACTCTTTTTTAATCTATCATATAAGATAGCAGTATCTTCGGCTATATTTTTAATATAGGAAGAAACATAATTAAGGCTTCCTAAAAATCTTTGTAACTGAGTTTTATCAGTTATAACATCAGGAATTTGTAACCAAATTCGATGCTTCTTTGAATGGGGATAATATTTCCCTTTTCAATAATATGACCCAAAAATTTTATTTTAGTTTGAAACAAAACCATTTTTGGTTTTGAAATAACTAAGTCATTTTTAATGACTATATTTTTAAACATATCAAGATGTTTAAAATGTATCTCTATATCTCTAGAAAAAACTAAAATATCATCAATATAAACAATGATAAAATCACTATAAGGATTAAAAATATCATTCATAATTTGTTGAAATTCAGAAGGGGCATTTTTAAGCCCAAAAGGAATTACCGTCCATTCATAGTGGCCGAAAGGAACATTAAAGACAGTTTTATTACGATCCTTAGGATCAATCTGTATTTGCCAAAATCTAGATTTCAAATCAAATTTTGAAAATACTAGTGCATTGACTAGTCTATCCAGCAAATCCTTTTTATTAGGATAGGATGGCGAATCCATTTTAGGACATTGTTTAAAGGTTTGTAATTGATTACTAACCTAGGAACACCACGTTCTTGCTCTGAATGTTTATTAACATAAAAAGCAGTGCAAGACCAAGGGGATTTAGAAGGAACTATAAGTTTCTTTTGTAAAAGAGAAGATATTTCTTTTTTACATAATTCTAAATATTCAGAATTCATTTGACAAGGCCTCGATTTAGTAGGAATCTTGTCTTCAGAAAAGCTTTCTTCATAGGGAAGAGAAACCATATGTTTCTTTCTTTCCCAAAAAGAATTTTGGAAAATCATTGCAAATTTTCATAGAAAATTCGTTAAATAAAAGTTGAATTTTTTCTTGTAATTTAGGATTATTAATCTTTTCTTCGATAGTAAAAGAATTTAATTCATTTTTAAGGAAATTTATTTGACAATTCCTTTGATCAATCTGATCACGAATTTGATTTAAAACCTTATAAATCGGTTTTGTAACAAATTCTAAATTAACAGGTTTATTATCAAAAATACCTGAAATATCTTTTTCATCTACCTTAATAGGATAGATACTGTAAATAAACGGAAGGCCAATAATCATTTGGCTAGTAATGTTTTCTGCAATAAGAAAATCATTAGGAATGCAAACTTTATTGGTGCAAATATAAGCATCTTTTAATTTATAAGAAATTTTTAAATTTCCTCCTCCTGCATGCGAAAGAGTTTGAGTAGTTTTTTCAAAAAACTTGGTGGGAATTATTCACATTTGGATAACACTAATATCCGCACCACTATCTATCATGGCTATAAAATCTCTTTTGTAATAATTGTTTATTAAAAGAGAAATTTTGACATACCATTTTTGAGATAAAATGATATTAATATTAGAAAGATGATTATCAATCAAACTTTCTTTTGGAGAGCTTGGCTCACCAATTTCTAATTTTGTTTTTCCTTTTTCCCATTGGGAAAGACGAAAAGCAAACTCAGAACTTTGTTCTTGAAGAGATTTAACACTTATTTTGAGATTTTCAATCTCTTTTGAAAGATCTTTAATAGTAACTGGATTGTTCTCCACATATTTAATTTTAAGAAGTTTATTAATATCATCCATGTTATAAAAATTTCTTTCAATATGTTTTGAAAGATCATTTTTTTCTTTTTTGAGAGGAATATCCTCAAAATGGTCAATAATTTTATTGCGTAAATCAAAATCTTTGATTTGTTTGAGAAAATCCATAATATAATGATTATCAATGACACTAATATTTATATCTTTAAACTGACTCATAAGTTTATAAACTTCATCATCAGTAATCTCATTAGTATCTCGGATATAGTTGAGACATGACTTACCCTGGAGGCAATTTTAACACTCATTGGCATCAAATTGACTCACGACACAGATTGAAAATTATTGTGGACATCTATAGTCTATGAGTTAATGATTTCTCTGTATTGTATCAATAGTGTCTCACTGATCTTTTCCAAAACAAACTGGCCTAAGTATTCAAGAATCTATGAATTAACCTGAAAAAAAGGATTTATGCCCACAAATGCCTGCGCCTTCACTTGGCATAACGGCTAAAAGGCTACCCCACACGGTTAACTCATAAATCAGAAAACTTAGTATAGCAAGTTTCAACCTTAATAAAGATATGCGATAACAAATACACATAATTTCAGATCCAGGCATATAATTATAGCCATGAGTTTTAACATTTAATGTTAAAGCATCAAGAATATTATTGTCAGATAAAGACAAGGAAAGATTAGGATACGCGTTAAAATAAACGGGTCCTAAAGCTAAGCTAGACTCGATAATTCCCATGAGGGATTGTTTCCAATTAAGATTTCTACCATCTCTTAGAGTGGCTATAACAACAACAACAACAACAACAACAACAACAACAATAATAATAAAAAAAAAAAATAATAATAATAATATCTCAAAAACTTGTTGGTGCATACCATGGATCTTGAATTTAAGTTCATGGTGGAGAAGATAATCAAAGAAGAAAGTGAAGAATGATGATGTGATCCTGTCTGAAGAAAATGTCAATATTCATGGTTGTCCCATGTGAAATTACAGCCCAAGTATCACAAGAAGTTTATGGATTGGAAATTGTTGTTCTTTAAATTCAAGATATTCATCTGGACTCCATGGGAGGAAATAATCATCACCTGGGTTTCACAGCAAACTGCATTCCTCTCTTGTAATGTATTGCATTTCATACTTGTTCAGAACGGAGATTTACTGTATTTATTCACACACACTCATTGTTATTGTTACAGAGTTCAAATTTGCAATTACAGCATTTGAAATTTATCCTAGCACATCATCAGTCGAGTTCTTCAATAATTGCACCATCCTTTACGAACTCATCATTATCACTTGTTGCAAATCTATAAAGCAATAAAGATGCAAGACAATTGGTGTAACTCTATTTAAAACTTGTGAGGCACAACGCATAATATCAAAATCCATACCAAGATTAGTAGTACTAACCTCGAGGATATGTTTTCAATGAGTGGATATCGACGTATCCACTTTTGAACATCCTTCTTTGTAAAGGGGCAATGCTTCATCTTTAGACTTGCCTGCATGACCAACTGAATTTATTTCTGATGCTGGGAGGCCATTGCCATTGCTTGGTGTTGCTTTATCATGATGTTCTTCCAAAGAAATGGTGTTTGATGGCTGAGGATCAACTGGCCTTGCATGGTTAGATGATTCTCCTTCATGGAAGGCACCAACGACCGACGATTGTTCAAAGACGAATTCACAAAGAGGAAAGAAATGCAATTTCTTTTCCTTTGACAAGACAAGTTCCTTCCACCACGTACGTTCACATTCGATCACTTGGAGCTTTCCCTCGTCTCTCAAAGTAGAGTCAACATTTGTCAACTTGAGGCAACCTATTATCTTTATTTTGCACAATGACTTCCAGCTCAAAGAGGTACTATTGCATATGCTTTGCAACTCTGGCAAGTTCACCAATTCAATGGTCTTCACCTTGTGCAGGATATCAGATAGACCGACAGGGTTCTGATATTTCCCTCGCGATTTCTGCTTCGACAATCTCCACAACATTGGAACATTTCTCAGCTCTCAGGTGTTCCAGGCTTGAAAGTGCTTTTGCTAGTTCATGACTTAGTATCTTTGTCAGCTTCGGGCAGTCGAACAGTGTTAACACCTTCAAGTTTGCGAGACTTGTCGGAAAAACTGACCCCTTCCAAAGACATCCAAGATAATGGAGATCAAATAAATGCAACTTCTCCAAACACTGAAGGAAACCAAAATCAGTCTCCCCACTACTATCGATTTTACAAGTGTCCACAACACTCGACAACTTTACAACTTTTTGCACTTGTCCAAAATACAAACTTTTAATGCCCCTGTATTTTCCAAGCTAAAATCACTCAAGCTCTCCACATCGGAGTGACCAACTAATTCGAAAGAGCAAGCTTGTCGTAGCACTTGCCCGACTGAAGAGATCTCTTCACCATCGGAAAATCTCAGAAGTCTTTCTCCAGATATTCCAGATATATCCGCGCCATATGGATGCTGCCTCTCGCAACATCCAACAGAAATCTTAAAGGACCTCAAAGTATTTGTGTTCCAATGTGTGTCAACATTTTTCAATGACATGCTCTCAGTGACAAACTTTTTAAGGCCACTTGCACTTGGGAAGTGGAAGCTAAGGGTGTTAAGCTTTTCCAAACACACAAGTTCATCGATTAACTGATCTACAATCGCATTCCAGCCTTTGTAGCAACATCCTACCTGGATGATCAGTTCTTCAAGCTGTTGAAGACGGCTGATCATTTTAAGAGGAATCATCCTTTCCACTTCCTTCCCTTTGCTACTGCGGCTGCATCCGTTTTGGGCAAATGATATTCTCAAACACCTCAATTGAGACATGTCACCAATTTCATTAGGCAAACACCGAATAGAAGTTCCCCAAATATCAAAGACCTCAAGCTTCTTCAGCTCTCTCACTTCACAAGGCAGCTCACCGAGTAGAGAACAATCATTCAAATAGAGACAAGTTAGATTGATCAAGCTAGAAATGGAACTTGGTACCGACTTTATCCCTGCTCGATTCAAGTCCAAAATCGAAAGCCTTTCCATATTTAGAAAGAACAACTCCCCAAGTGTTACCATGTGTGGATTCCCCTGCAATAACAACGTTGACAAGCCGTTGCTTTCAGGCCGTTCAGGCAGTTTGGTCTTGCAACCAATCAACGACATTCTTCTGGACGTTCTCCACGTTTCTTCATCAAGAATTCTGTCCTTCTGCGGCGCCCAAAAGACGCAGTTTTCTCTCCAGGATAACTTTGTGCCAGAGCTACTGTCCTGAAATGGACTGGCATCTTAACATGCATGTCTGAATAGTTCTCCAGCAGGTACTGATCTGTTAGCTCTTTCAACACCGTTGCTCCACACTCTCGCGCTCGTCTGAGCTCAGGCATGTTTAGCTCAAGAAACCTCTCAGCTTTCCAACACTCCACAAGATAATCTTTGTAGATTTTGTGGCCACTTGGAAACAATGCCACAAAAAGTAAACACTTCATGTGGCTCTTGTCCAATTTATCATACACCAATTTGTAAGCATTTCCTATTTCTCCCAGTTTCAGTAACCTCGCTGATTTAGCATCGGACTGCAAGATCCGCTTCGAGTCACTCCAAGCCTGTTCGTCTTTCTCACCTTTTAAGTGCATCGCGACTAACTTGATCACTTGTGGGAGCCCTCCACATGCTGCAACTATACTCTCGGCAATAAGTTTGATACGCTTATCATAAATCATTCCGCAAACTTGTTGAAAAAGATCCAGTGAATCTTTCAACGATAGTGGCCGTATTTCAACCTGAGCGTCTGTCATTCGTTTGATGTCTTTGTTGCTCGAGGATGCCACCACGACTTTGCCAAACTTGTGCTCTTTGTGGATTCCCACCCGATCAAAGTCAAAGGCCAACGAGACCTGATCAATGAGCATGATATATTTCTTATCTATAAGAGCTGAAGAGATAATATCTGCATTACGTTCAATATTGCTGTCTTTCTCCTTTTTCAGCTTCAACCTTCCCATAATCGGACCCTGCATCATTTCGACAGCCTTTTCGTCTGCATCCAACTGTTTAGAGTAATTTATCCAGATGACAACTTCAAACTTCAAGCTCTTGCTTCCTTTGGACAACACTGATGAGTCATCTTTGAGTTGATTGTTCAGCATTTTCATGACAATTGTTTTTCCGACTCCAATTTGGCCCAAGATGCCGATTGATCTGTTTTCGTCTTCGCTCAAGTAGCTCAAGATTTCGCGAACATATCCAGCAAACGAAGGAAGATCAGCATCATCATGTTTCACTTGAACAGGCTCGACTTTTTTCTCGATCACCACATTCTCCGCTTGCATCCTGTCAGTGACTCGAGAGATGTGACCATACAGCTTTTCGATGTCTTTGCTAAGTGCTGCAAGTGTGCAGAACTTGCGCGTCAAGATGGTCGGCTTTCTCGTCTGCAGAGCTTCGATCACAACACATGCATAACCTTTTAAGTTAATGATCTTGCACGTCTATATGCACACGAACACAGGCATTTATAGATCTATGTATGAAACGAGCGGTGCATACTGCACTTATGCATGCTCTAACTTAGTCACACTACAGTTTGTGTATTCATCCGAATGTTTAACTAGCGAACTCCATCATTTGTCGAATTATAAAAGCATATGTTGTAATGATCTCAGAAGGATAATGCATCAGAAGAAACCAGGTGTTTGCAAACAATCAAACTGGGGCCTAACAGCTTTTTTTAAAATTAAAGGTGACTTCTATATAACTATTACACATTAAGAGGCAGAAAGTAAAAGCAAGAAAAGTGAAATCACCAAAAACAGAGGAAATTCTCTTCAGAACTGATGGGAAGCAATTGAAAAGTGCTTGGACTATCCAAGGCTTGTTTTGAAACACTACAAGGTACTTCAGAAGCACTTTTTTTCTTTAAGCTGTTAGATTCAACTTCTAAAAATGTGATTTTAGATCTTGTGATAATTTGCAAACACTCCAAAGTAATCATTACCTCTTCAAATCTGAACTTCATATGGGAAATACATATTTATATCATCTAACTGTGTGATAATTTGTTGAAACTGGTGAAAACTGAAATAAAGGTGCAGGGGATTTCAGTGTAATTCTGAAAAAGCCAAAAAAAAAAAAGAAAAAAGTGTAATTTAAGAAATAAACAAGAAATTGAGGATTTTAGGGCTTGAACTATCAATCCCCCCACCCAATATTTTTTTTTATCCCCTCTTCTTAACTTTTGCTAAAAAAGGAAATGTTAGAAAGATACATTTTCGATATTTAACTATTAATGTGAATCTATTATAGGAGCATGATTTCAAATATTCAAATTACACATATGGATTAGTATGAATAAGAGGAAAATAGAAAAGCCCAACACATTATTAATCATACATTTGATTAATCAAAAGAAACCAGGATTAACACATTGATGAACTGAAGATAAATGGTATGCAGAGCTCAAAACTGACAAAAAAAAAAAATCTGACACAAATATCAATCGATCAAATGTTGAAATCGGGTAAGGTGAACATCATCTACAAGAGGATATTTGGATCGAGTTATAATTTTCTTTAAATAACAGAAAAATAAAATTACCTGAATAATGCTAGGATACTCGGAAAAAGTATTACTAAAAAAGGTTAAAAGTGTGATCAGATAGCTGCAAAATGCTCATAGCTTTGAGAACTGATTAGCATAGCAAATTGGAAGTAATCAATCTGAAAGAGCTTCGGACATGATAAGTTTTGGAAGGCCTGGACTTTAAGTCAACGGCTGAATGTTTCCACTAAATGATTCTGTTTGTTGCAAATTAATTAGACTTGTGACAAGGATTTACCCTGGTTTTTTCCCTTTAACAAATTCAGTAAAAAGATTAAAGATAGGCAAAGCTTGCTACCAAAATTTTGTGAGTCAAAATGATATACTCCTCCTTCTTACTCATTTTTACTGTATGTTGCTCATTTTATTATTTTTTTCGTTTTCACTCGTTTGCTTTTTTACCTTTTTAATAAATTATTATTCACATTTTTATTATTATTTTTAATACTTTTTACATTATTGTTTGCCTAAATTCTAATTGCAACACGCAAGTGCACGTGATCGTTTGTGTATGACAAGTGACCAGGTTTAATATCGAACCCTAAGAAACACTAATTGATATGTAATGGTTTGTATGTTTATCAAGAAAATTAACAAATGAATTTTAAATGCAACGTCTTGTTATTTAACTACTTATGCAAGAAAATTAAATGCTATCTAATCACTTTGACAAGTGAGGAAATTGGAGTGAGGGCATTGAGACATTTCAATTATGGAGTTATCAAATTATTTGAACTTCCTAGCATGCATGAGTATCACTAAAAGCTTCTCCAGCAGTGCGCTGGAGAAGCGGTTTTCGCCAAAAAATGCCCCCCCCAGCAGGTAGTTAATTGGTAGCGCTAAAATGGAGGAGATGCAAAGTGGCGTGATATGAGCGCCAGATATGGCGCTGTACTCCTCCAACGCCATATCCCTTCCCCCCTTTTCTTTTTAATTAAATTCTGTACTTTGAGTTATATTATATGTATGTATTTTATATTGATTTATGTCAAATATCTTGAAGTAATAATGCTTATACCAGACATAATTGATAATGTATCAAAAAGATAACAGAAATTAGTGAAATGAGGAGTAAATCCTCTGCAAATGATTGATACACGAAGACAAAACAAAGGGAACTCAATCAAGAAACAAACTTGACTTGAATGTGCATAAAATTAATAGTTTTAGTAAATTAATTATTTACTTTTAACCAATTTAATCATTCATAAATGGTCAGGTGTCAACATGCATGCAAGATCATCTATTCCTAATATATAGTATTCAATCTTCAATTCCTAAATTCGTGATACATACCACGTGTCTTAAATAACATCATCATATGCTTGACAGATTAGAAAACCGCGGAAATAAGAATGCAAGGCAATAAGGAAGATCCAATAGGGTGGAGAAGTTATCACCTTAGTATGCCCTTTGGTGTAATAAATCCTCTGCTTTAGACTCATATAAAGCACCGGTTGCCACCTCAATCAAATCTTTCATACCCTCGTAGTTATCCTTGAGATCTCCAACACAGATGATGCATGGAACATGCGATGTTAGTGAAGGGAATGTCTGCAATTCCAGTTCTACCCTTGGACATCCACTGATGAAAAAGTATTCCAGTTTCTCTAGCTTCTTGTAGTCTCCAGCATAGTAAATTGTAAAATCACCACCGCAGTTTTTACTCACTACCTTCCTGAGAGAAGGAAATTTACAAACTCTGCCAATGGCCGAATGGCGCCTCCTCCTCTTCGCGGACCAGAATCCTGAACAAGTTAGGACAGTCGATGACGTGCAGCTTCTGAAGAGAGGAGAAGTAGAACAAACTTAAGTCTGTAAGCTGATGGCAATGTAGAATGCTCAAGTTTCGGAGGGCAGTGAACGTCGTCCCTAAATGCGAAATCCAACATTGCATAGGATCAGTTTCTCAAGTGATTCCAACAAAGATAGATCTTGGAAATTTGACACCCCTAATTCCATGTCCTTAATGAGGAGGGAGGAAAGCGATGTGAAGCCTGACAACGAAGAAAGGATCGTCTCGTTGCTGGCCCCGACTATCAAGTCAGACAGAGTGGGAAGAGGTGGAAAGCTTGTGAGATTAGGACAAGCTTCTATTGTTAGAGTTTTCAGGCTCTGAAACAGGCATTGGAAAGAGATGCCGGAAGAATTGGGAGAGCTTTCGCCTGACCATTCTGATAGCCTGGGGAGATCATAAAGCTCAAACTGTTGGAGTGATGGAAAGAAGACATCAGTCATGGCATCCCCGTAAAATTCTGCACCAATGCAGGAGAGGTTAGTCATCCCTTTCAACTGCAGCTCCTTGAGGGCAGGCAGCTGTCCTAATGATGGCAGTTCCTCGCTTCCACAATCCGTGATTGAAATCTTCATCAAACCGTTGATGGATGATATCCACCGCGGAAATCTGGAGCCGGAATATCCTGTTATGTCGAGATCTTTGAGTTGAATATGTGGCTCCAAGAGTTCCAATATTTCAAAACAATTAACAGCATTTTGACTCCAAGACAATCTAAGACAGTGAAGATTTTTATCGTCTAGCTTTGCATCGCGAGCTTCATTAGCTCGTGTTGCATTCTCAAGATTTCTGATCTCTAATTCGCCTCGGAGCTTGTTTAACGGCCCGAGCTCTGCTAAGCTAGCACTATCACAATCCTTTCCCAAAACAAAGAGGGGCATTGAGGTAAGAGATTTAAGGAAGCCAATACCCGACGGAAGGTAAGACAAGGAGTCACACCGCGACAAATCTAAACGTCTCGTGTGTATTAGTGTACTTATTCCGTCGGGTAAAGAGTTGAAATGGTAACACCCTGATAGATCCAGAGTTTGCAACTCCGTGAGGTTTGTGATGGAATCTGGCAGTCTTTCAACAAGTGTATAAGAGAGATTGAGGTACCTAAGTTCCTTTAATGCACAAATATCATCTGACAGATTGCTAATGCTGCTGCAGCTCAGATCGAGTGATTTCAAGTCCTTGAAATCACGAAGCGAGTGATCTAGACCACAATCCCCAAATACATAACAGGTGACAGAATCAGAGATTGCATGTGTTCTGAGTGAGATGTTTGGTTTAATGGAAAAGAAAGGGAAAGCTGACTAGCATCTGCACCTACAGAGCAAATCATTCCCATCTTTCCTTTCCATAATATTCCGGTAAGATCTAGAAGGTTCTCATGGATCAAGCCTGACATTCTGAAATCTGTGATATCACCATACCTGTTGCAAGTTACATCTGTGAAGAATGATCTACAGAGCAAGTGATGGAAGTAAATATTACCGATATCCGCCAGGCTGCCGTCTTCTGAATCAGAAGATGGATTCACGAGGCCATGAGCAATCCACATATCAATGATCTTCTCTTTGCTCAGTGCATAGCCTTTAGGGAAAAGGGCGCAGAAGGCTAGGCATTGCTGTAAGTGCAGAGGAAGCACCCAAATGCAGAGCAAAATCGGAACTGATACGTCAAGCACGACGCCATCTGAGAAATCCGTGGAGTGAAGTATCTCCCTAAGCTTTTCATCATATCTCATCATGCTTCCGACAAGTTTTAATGCAAGAGGACTACCCTGGCATAGGGCTGAAAGGTTTTCAGACATGGTGGATGATGTATTAGGGATGCCTTCTGTTGAATCGAAATCAAGCTGAGATCCACTCAAAGACAAGCTATCATCTCGAGACAGTGGTGTTAACTCAAGTACAGGCAGGTTGGCTGCAACATCTTTGTTAGGGGTTGTTATCAAGACGATTGATCCCAAATCCAGAAAGCCAAACCAGTGCTGGTTCATGTGCTGCCACGAATCCAGGGCCATGGATTCGATTCCATCAAACACAAGCAGACATCTACTCGAATGTAAAGTGTCTCTCACCATTTCATCCAATTCATCAAGGTGGTTGGCGGAGCACGACATACCCAAGGTGGATTTTAGTATTGCATGAGCAGCAAGGTGCAGATTGAGGTTTTGTCCCTCCACCTTCACCCACACACGCAGTTCAAAGTGGTCCTTCACCTCTCTGTCGTCATAAACCGCTCGAGCAAGTGATGTTTTCCCAATTCCTCTGGCCCCAAGAATTGGAACTACAGAAAACTGGGCACCTTTAGCAGGTGGGGGGTTGATCAATCTGGACAAAAGCAGCTCCTTCTCATGGTCCCTTACCAATGCTTTCTCGGACAGCAAGTTTTCAACAGATGACTTTCCAGGATCAGCAAGTTTCTCATCATATGGAGCTCTCTGCCCAAAAGTTTCTTGCAGCAAATTTTGGTGAAGTACAGTAGCTGATTCCTTCAAGGAGACGGCTTTGGAAATTCTCCGTAGCAAATTGTGGAATAAGTCTGCAGAGATCTCCATATCTGTTTGCTCTTGGATGCAGGGAGGTTCTTTCTACAGTTGAGAGAGAGAGAGAGGTATGCTAACAATCCAGGTCAACCACAATAATTCAATCTATGATGTTATGGCTGAATGTGTGGGTCACTGATGTTGTGATGCCACATGGGCAGGAGTAGTTAACTCAGGTTGGGACATCTTTGGACTAATTATTTCAGAAACATATTTTTTTCGTCTTGTAACTTGCACGCTTTTGATTTTTTGTTCCTATTAACTTTGAAATTTTGATTTTCATTCTGTAACTTACATAAAATCAAAAACAGAAAGTGGTAAAAATGCGTAAGTTACGGGACGAA